>CAMPDV010005360.1:0-37094 GCA_946699065.1 Loxodes magnus
TCTCACTTCAAAACATATCAAAAACTATGCTTTTTTTTACTTTAAAAATTACACTACTTTTTTTCATACATTGTTAACTCACTCTGGTATTAAAATTTCGTATTCTCACTTCAAAACATATCAAAAACTTAGCTTTTTTTTACTTTAAAAATTACACTACTTTTTTTCATACATTGTTAACTCACTCTGGTATTAAAATTTCGTATTCTCACTTCAAAACATATCAAATAATATTCTTTTTTTTACTTTAAAAGTTGCACTACTTTTTTTCATACATTGTTAACTCACTCTGGTATTAAAATTTCGTATTCTCACTTCAAAACATATCAAAAACTATGCTTTTTTTTACTTTAAAAATTACACTACTTTTTTTCATACATTGTTAACTCGCTCTGGTATTAAAATTTCGTATTCTCACTTCAAAACATATCAATAACTAGAATTTTTTTACTTTAAAAATTGCACTACTTTTTTTCATACATTGTTAACTCACTCTGGTATTAAAATTTCGTATTCTCACTTCAAAACATATCAAAAACTATGCTTTTTTTTACTTTAAAAATTACACTACTTTTTTTCATACATTGTTAACTCACTCTGGTATTAAAATTTCGTATTCTCACTTCAAAACATATCAAAAACTTAGCTTTTTTTTACTTTAAAAATTACACTACTTTTTTTCATACATTGTTAACTCACTCTGGTATTAAAATTTCGTATTCTCACTTCAAAACATATCAAATAATATTCTTTTTTTTACTTTAAAAGTTGCACTACTTTTTTTCATACATTGTTAACTCACTCTGGTATTAAAATTTCGTATTCTCACTTCAAAACATATCAAAAACTATGCTTTTTTTTACTTTAAAAATTACACTACTTTTTTTCATACATTGTTAACTCACTCTGGTATTAAAATTTCGTATTCTCACTTCAAAACATATCAAAAACTATGCTTTTTTTTTACTTTAAAAATTACACTACTTTTTTTCATACATTGTTAACTCACTCTGGTATTAAAATTTCGTATTCTCACTTCAAAACATATCAAAAACTATGCTTTTTTTTACTTTAAAAATTACACTACTTTTTTTCATACATTGTTAACTCACTCTGGTATTAAAATTTCGTATTCTCACTTCAAAACATATCAAAAACTATGCTTTTTTTTACTTTAAAAATTACACTACTTTTTTTCATACATTGTTAACTCACTCTGGTATTAAAATTTCGTATTCTCACTAAAAAACATATCAAATAATATTCTTTTTTTTACTTTAAAAATTACACTACTTTTTTTCATACATTGTTAACTCACTCTGGTATTAAAATTTCGTATTCTCACTTCAAAACATATCAAAAACTATGCTTTTTTTTTACTTTAAAAATTACACTACTTTTTTTTCATACATTGTTAACTCACTCTGGTATTAAAATTTCGTATTCTCACTTCAAAACATATCAAAAACTATGCTTTTTTTTACTTTAAAAATTACACTAATTTTTTTCATACATTGTTAACTCACTCTGGTATTAAAATTTCGTATTCTCACTTCAAAACATATCAAAAACTATGCTTTTTTTTACTTTAAAAAATTACACTACTTTTTTTCATACATTGTTAACTCACTCTGGTATTAAAATTTCGTATTCTCACTTCAAAACATATCAAATAATATTCTTTTTTTTACTTTAAAAATTACACTACTTTTTTTCATACATTGTTAACTCACTCTGTATTAAAATTTCGTATTCTCACTTCAAAACATATCAAAAACTATGCTTTTTTTTACTTTAAAAATTACACTACTTTTTTCATACATTGTTAACTCACTCTGGTATTAAAATTTCGTATTCTCACTTCAAAACATATCAAAAACTATGCTTTTTTTTACTTTAAAAATTACACTACTTTTTTTCATACATTGTTAACTCACTCTGGTATTAAAATTTCGTATTCTCACTTCAAAACATATCAAAAACTATGCTTTTTTTTACTTTAAAAATTACACTACTTTTTTTCATACATTGTTAACTCACTCTGGTATTAAAATTTCGTATTCTCACTTCAAAACATATCAAATAATATTCTTTTTTTTACTTTAAAAATTACACTACTTTTTTTCATACATTGTTAACTCACTCTGGTATTAAAATTTCGTATTCTCACTTCAAAACATATCAAAAACTATGCTTTTTTTTACTTTAAAAATTACACTACTTTTTTTCATACATTGTTAACTCACTCTGGTATTAAAATTTCGTATTCTCACTTCAAAACATATCAAATAATATTCTTTTTTTTACTTTAAAAATTACATTACTTTTTTTCATACATTGTTAACTCACTCTGGTATTAAAATTTCGTATTCTCACTTCAAAACATATCAAAAACTATGCTTTTTTTTACTTTAAAAATTACACTACTTTTTTTCATACATTGTTAACTCACTCTGGTATTAAAATTTCGTATTCTCACTTCAAAACATATCAAAAACTATGCTTTTTTTTACTTTAAAAATTACACTACTTTTTTTCATACATTGTTAACTCACTCTGGTATTAAAATTTCGTATTCTCACTTCAAAACATATCAAATAATATGCTTTTTTTTACTTTAAAAATTACACTACTTTTTTTCATACATTGTTAACTCACTCTGGTATTAAAATTTCGTATTCTCACTTCAAAACATATCAAATAATATTCTTTTTTTTACTTTAAAAATTACACTACTTTTTTTCATACATTGTTAACTCACTCTGGTATTAAAATTTCGTATTCTCACTTCAAAACATATCAATAACTAGAATTTTTTTTACTTTAAAAATTACACTACTTTTTTTCATACATTGTTAACTCACTCTGGTATTAAAATTTCGTATTCTCACTTCAAAACATATCAAAAACTATGCTTTTTTTTACTTTAAAAATTACACTACTTTTTTTCATACATTGTTAACTCACTCTGGTATTAAAATTTCGTATTCTCACTTCAAAACATATCAAAAACTATGCTTTTTTTTACTTTAAAAATTACACTACTTTTTTTCATACATTGTTAACTCACTCTGGTATTAAAATTTCGTATTCTCACTTCAAAACATATCAAAAACTATGCTTTTTTTTACTTTAAAAATTACACTACTTTTTTTCATACATTGTTAACTCACTCTGGTATTAAAATTTCGTATTCTCACTTCAAAACATATCAAAAACTATGCTTTTTTTTACTTTAAAAATTACACTACTTTTTTTCATACATTGTTAACTCGCTCTGTTATTAAAATTTCGTACTCTCACTTCAAAACATATCAATAACTAGAATTTTTTTACTTTAAAAATTACACTACTTTTTTTCATACATTGTTAACTCACTCTGGTATTAAAATTTCGTATTCTCACTTCAAAACATATCAAAAACTATGCTTTTTTTTACTTTAAAAATTACACTACTTTTTTTCATACATTGTTAACTCACTCTGGTATTAAAATTTCGTATTCTCACTTCAAAACATATCAAAAACTATGCTTTTTTTTTACTTTAAAAATTACACTACTTTTTTTCATACATTGTTAACTCACTCTGGTATTAAAATTTCGTATTCTCACTTCAAAACATATCAAAAACTATGCTTTTTTTTACTTTAAAAATTACACTACTTTTTTTCATACATTGTTAACTCACTCTGGTATTAAAATTTCGTATTCTCACTTCAAAACATATCAAAAACTATGCTTTTTTTTACTTTAAAAAATTACACTACTTTTTTTCATACATTGTTAACTCACTCTGGTATTAAAATTTCGTATTCTCACTTCAAAACATATCAAATAATATTCTTTTTTTTTACTTTAAAAATTACACTACTTTTTTTCATACATTGTTAACTCACTCTGGTATTAAAATTTCGTATTCTCACTTCAAAACATATCAAAAACTATGCTTTTTTTTACTTTAAAAATTACACTACTTTTTTTCATACATTGTTAACTCACTCTGGTATTAAAATTTCGTATTCTCACTTCAAAACATATCAAATAATATTCTTTTTTTTACTTTAAAAATTACACTAATTTTTTTCATACATTGTTAACTCACTCTGGTATTAAAATTTCGTATTCTCACTTCAAAACATATCAAAAACTATGCTTTTTTTTACTTTAAAAATTACACTACTTTTTTTCATACATTGTTAACTCACTCTGGTATTAAAATTTCGTATTCTCACTAAAAAACATATCAAATAATATTCTTTTTTTTACTTTAAAAATTACACTACTTTTTTTCATACATTGTTAACTCACTCTGGTATTAAAATTTCGTATTCTCACTTCAAAACATATCAAAAACTATGCTTTTTTTTTACTTTAAAAATTACACTACTTTTTTTCATACATTGTTAACTCACTCTGGTATTAAAATTTCGTATTCTCACTTCAAAACATATCAAAAACTATGCTTTTTTTTACTTTAAAAATTACACTAATTTTTTTCATACATTGTTAACTCACTCTGGTATTAAAATTTCGTATTCTCACTTCAAAACATATCAAAAACTATGCTTTTTTTTACTTTAAAAATTACACTACTTTTTTTCATACATTGTTAACTCACTCTGGTATTAAAATTTCGTATTCTCACTTCAAAACATATCAAATAATATTCTTTTTTTTACTTTAAAAATTACACTACTTTTTTTCATACATTGTTAACTCACTCTGGTATTAAAATTTCGTACTCTCACTTCAAAACATATCAAATAATATTCTTTTTTTTACTTTAAAAATTACACTACTTTTTTTCATACATTGTTAACTCACTCTGGTATTAAAATTTCGTATTCTCACTTCAAAACATATCAAAAACTATGCTTTTTTTTACTTTAAAAATTACACTACTTTTTTTCATACATTGTTAACTCACTCTGGTATTAAAATTTCGTATTCTCACTTCAAAACATATCAAAAACTATGCTTTTTTTTACTTTAAAAATTACACTACTTTTTTTCATACATTGTTAACTCACTCTGGTATTAAAATTTCGTATTCTCACTTCAAAACATATCAAAAACTATGCTTTTTTTTACTTTAAAAATTACACTACTTTTTTTCATACATTGTTAACTCACTCTGGTATTAAAATTTCGTATTCTCACTTCAAAACATATCAATAACTAGAATTTTTTTACTTTAAAAATTACACTACTTTTTTTCATACATTGTTAACTCACTCTGGTATTAAAATTTCGTATTCTCACTTCAAAACATATCAAAAACTATGCTTTTTTTTACTTTAAAAATTGCACTACTTTTTTTCATACATTGTTAACTCACTCTGGTATTAAAATTTCGTATTCTCACTTCAAAACATATCAAAAACTATGCTTTTTTTTACTTTAAAAATTACACTACTTTTTTTCATACATTGTTAACTCGCTCTGGTATTAAAATTTCGTATTCTCACTTCAAAACATATCAATAACTAGAATTTTTTTACTTTAAAAATTGCACTACTTTTTTTCATACATTGTTAACTCACTCTGGTATTAAAATTTCGTATTCTCACTTCAAAACATATCAAAAACTATGCTTTTTTTTACTTTAAAAATTACACTACTTTTTTTCATACATTGTTAACTCACTCTGGTATTAAAATTTCGTATTCTCACTTCAAAACATATCAAAAACTTAGCTTTTTTTTACTTTAAAAATTACACTACTTTTTTTCATACATTGTTAACTCACTCTGGTATTAAAATTTCGTATTCTCACTTCAAAACATATCAAATAATATTCTTTTTTTTACTTTAAAAGTTGCACTACTTTTTTTCATACATTGTTAACTCACTCTGGTATTAAAATTTCGTATTCTCACTTCAAAACATATCAAAAACTATGCTTTTTTTTACTTTAAAAATTACACTACTTTTTTTCATACATTGTTAACTCACTCTGGTATTAAAATTTCGTATTCTCACTTCAAAACATATCAAAAACTATGCTTTTTTTTACTTTAAAAATTACACTACTTTTTTTCATACATTGTTAACTCACTCTGGTATTAAAATTTCGTATTCTCACTTCAAAACATATCAAAAACTATGCTTTTTTTTACTTTAAAAATTACACTACTTTTTTTCATACATTGTTAACTCACTCTGGTATTAAAATTTCGTATTCTCACTTCAAAACATATCAAAAACTATGCTTTTTTTTACTTTAAAAATTACACTACTTTTTTTCATACATTGTTAACTCACTCTGGTATTAAAATTTCGTATTCTCACTTCAAAACATATCAAATAATATTCTTTTTTTACTTTAAAAATTACACTACTTTTTTTCATACATTGTTAACTCACTCTGGTATTAAAATTTCGTACTCTCACTTCAAAACATATCAAATAATATTCTTTTTTTTACTTTAAAAATTACACTACTTTTTTTCATACATTGTTAACTCACTCTGGTATTAAAATTTCGTATTCTCACTTCAAAAACATATCAAAAACTATGCTTTTTTTTACTTTAAAAATTACACTACTTTTTTTCATACATTGTTAACTCACTCTGGTATTAAAATTTCGTATTCTCACTTCAAAACATATCAAAAACTATGCTTTTTTTTACTTTAAAAATTACACTACTTTTTTTCATACATTGTTAACTCACTCTGGTATTAAAATTTCGTATTCTCACTTCAAAACATATCAAAAACTATGCTTTTTTTTACTTTAAAAATTACACTACTTTTTTTCATACATTGTTAACTCACTCTGGTATTAAAATTTCGTATTCTCACTTCAAAACATATCAATAACTAGAATTTTTTTACTTTAAAAATTACACTACTTTTTTTCATACATTGTTAACTCACTCTGGTATTAAAATTTCGTATTCTCACTTCAAAACATATCAAAAACTATGCTTTTTTTTACTTTAAAAATTGCACTACTTTTTTTCATACATTGTTAACTCACTCTGGTATTAAAATTTCGTATTCTCACTTCAAAACATATCAAAAAACTATGCTTTTTTTTACTTTAAAAATTACACTACTTTTTTTCATACATTGTTAACTCGCTCTGGTATTAAAATTTCGTATTCTCACTTCAAAACATATCAATAACTAGAATTTTTTTACTTTAAAAATTGCACTACTTTTTTTCATACATTGTTAACTCACTCTGGTATTAAAATTTCGTATTCTCACTTCAAAACATATCAAAAACTATGCTTTTTTTTACTTTAAAAATTACACTACTTTTTTTCATACATTGTTAACTCACTCTGGTATTAAAATTTCGTATTCTCACTTCAAAACATATCAAAAACTTAGCTTTTTTTTACTTTAAAAATTACACTACTTTTTTTCATACATTGTTAACTCACTCTGGTATTAAAATTTCGTATTCTCACTTCAAAACATATCAAATAATATTCTTTTTTTTACTTTAAAAGTTGCACTACTTTTTTTCATACATTGTTAACTCACTCTGGTATTAAAATTTCGTATTCTCACTTCAAAACATATCAAAAACTATGCTTTTTTTTACTTTAAAAATTACACTACTTTTTTTCATACATTGTTAACTCACTCTGGTATTAAAATTTCGTATTCTCACTTCAAAACATATCAAAAACTATGCTTTTTTTTACTTTAAAAATTACACTACTTTTTTTCATACATTGTTAACTCACTCTGGTATTAAAATTTCGTATTCTCACTTCAAAACATATCAAAAACTATGCTTTTTTTTACTTTAAAAATTACACTACTTTTTTTCATACATTGTTAACTCACTCTGGTATTAAAATTTCGTATTCTCACTTCAAAACATATCAATAACTAGAATTTTTTTACTTTAAAAGTTGCACTACTTTTTTTCATACATTGTTAACTCACTCTGGTATTAAAATTTCGTATTCTCACTTCAAAACATATCAAAAACTATGCTTTTTTTTACTTTAAAAATTACACTACTTTTTTTCATACATTGTTAACTCACTCTGGTATTAAAATTTCGTATTCTCACTTCAAAACATATCAAAAACTTAGCTTTTTTTTACTTTAAAAATTACATTACTTTTTTTCATACATTGTTAACTCACTCTGGTATTAAAATTTCGTATTCTCACTTCAAAACATATCAAAAACTATGCTTTTTTTTACTTTAAAAATTGCACTACTTTTTTTCATACATTGTTAACTCACTCTGGTATTAAAATTTCGTATTCTCACTTCAAAACATATCAAATAATATTCTTTTTTTTACTTTAAAAATTACACTACTTTTTTTCATACATTGTTAACTCACTCTGGTATTAAAATTTCGTATTCTCACTAAAAAACATATCAAAAACTATGCTTTTTTTTACTTTAAAAATTGCACTACTTTTTTTCATACATTGTTAACTCACTCTGGTATTAAAATTTCGTATTCTCACTTCAAAACATATCAAATAATATTCTTTTTTTTACTTTAAAAATTACACTACTTTTTTTCATACATTGTTAACTCACTCTGGTATTAAAATTTCGTATTCTCACTTCAAAACATATCAAAAAATATGCTTTTTTTTACTTTAAAAATTACACTACTTTTTTTCATACATTGTTAACTCACTCTGGTATTAAAATTTCGTATTCTCACTTCAAAACATATCAAATAATATTCTTTTTTTTACTTTAAAAATTACACTACTTTTTTTCATACATTGTTAACTCACTCTGGTATTAAAATTTTCGTATTCTCACTTCAAAACATATCAAAAACTTAGCTTTTTTTTACTTTAAAAATTACACTACTTTTTTTCATACATTGTTAACTCACTCTGGTATTAAAATTTCGTATTCTCACTTCAAAACATATCAAAAACTATGCTTTTTTTACTTTAAAAATTACACTACTTTTTTTCATACATTGTTAACTCACTCTGGTATTAAAATTTCGTATTCTCACTTCAAAACATATCAAAAACTATGCTTTTTTTTACTTTAAAAATTACACTACTTTTTTTCATACATTGTTAACTCGCTCTGGTATTAAAATTTCGTACTCTCACTTCAAAACATATCAAAAACTATGCTTTTTTTTACTTTAAAAATTACACTACTTTTTTTCATACATTGTTAACTCACTCTGGTATTAAAATTTCGTACTCTCACTTCAAAACATATCAATAACTAGAATTTTTTTACTTTAAAAATTGAACTACTTTTTTTCATACATTGTTAACTCACTCTGGTATTAAAATTTCGTATTCTCACTTCAAAACATATCAAAAACTTAGCTTTTTTTTACTTTAAAAATTACACTACTTTTTTTCATACATTGTTAACTCACTCTGGTATTAAAATTTCGTATTCTCACTTCAAAACATATCAAAAACTTAGCTTTTTTTTACTTTAAAAATTACACTACTTTTTTTCATACATTGTTAACTCACTCTGGTATTAAAATTTCGTATTCTCACTTCAAAACATATCAAATAATATTCTTTTTTTTACTTTAAAAATTACACTACTTTTTTTCATACATTGTTAACTCACTCTGGTATTAAAATTTCGTATTCTCACTAAAAAACATATTAAATAATATTCTTTTTTTTACTTTAAAAATTACACTACTTTTTTTCATACATTGTTAACTCACTCTGGTATTAAAATTTCGTACTCTCACTTCAAAACATATCAAAAACTATGCTTTTTTTTACTTTAAAAATTACACTACTTTTTTTCATACATTGTTAACTCACTCTGGTATTAAAATTTCGTATTCTCACTTCAAAACATATCAAAAACTATGCTTTTTTTTACTTTAAAAATTACACTACTTTTTTTCATACATTGTTAACTCACTCTGGTATTAAAATTTCGTATTCTCACTTCAAAACATATCAAATAATATGCTTTTTTTTACTTTAAAAATTACACTACTTTTTTTCATACATTGTTAACTCGCTCTGGTATTAAAATTTCGTACTCTCACTTCAAAACATATCAATAACTAGAATTTTTTTACTTTAAAAATTACACTACTTTTTTTCATACATTGTTAACTCACTCTGGTATTAAAATTTCGTATTCTCACTTCAAAACATATCAAAAACTATGCTTTTTTTTACTTTAAAAATTACACTACTTTTTTTCATACATTGTTAACTCACTCTGGTATTAAAATTTCGTATTCTCACTTCAAAACATATCAAAAACTTAGCTTTTTTTTACTTTAAAAATTACTTTACTTTTTTTCATACATTGTTAACTCACTCTGGTATTAAAATTTCGTATTCTCACTTCAAAACATATCAAATAATATGCTTTTTTTTACTTTAAAAGTTGCACAACTTTTTTTCATACATTGTTAACTCACTCTGGTATTAAAATTTCGTATTCTCACTTCAAAACATATCAAAAACTATGCTTTTTTTTACTTTAAAAATTACTTTACTTTTTTTCATACATTGTTAACTCACTCTGGTATTAAAATTTCGTATTCTCACTTCAAAACATATCAAAAACTATGCTTTTTTTTACTTTAAAAATTACACTACTTTTTTTCATACATTGTTAACTCACTCTGGTATTAAAATTTCGTATTCTCACTTCAAAACATATCAAATAATATTCTTTTTTTTACTTTAAAAATTACACTACTTTTTTTCATACATTGTTAACTCACTCTGGTATTAAAATTTCGTACTCTCACTTCAAAACATATCAAAAACTATGCTTTTTTTTACTTTAAAAATTACACTACTTTTTTTCATACATTGTTAACTCACTCTGGTATTAAAATTTCGTATTCTCACTTCAAAACATATCAATAACTAGAATTTTTTTACTTTAAAAATTACACTACTTTTTTTCATACATTGTTAACTCACTCTGGTATTAAAATTTCGTATTCTCACTTCAAAACATATCAAAAACTTAGCTTTTTTTTACTTTAAAAATTACACTACTTTTTTTCATACATTGTTAACTCACTCTGGTATTAAAATTTCGTATTCTCACTTCAAAACATATCAAAAACTATGCTTTTTTTTACTTTAAAAATTACACTACTTTTTTTCATACATTGTTAACTCACTCTGGTATTAAAATTTCGTATTCTCACTTCAAAACATATCAAAAACTATGCTTTTTTTTACTTTAAAAATTACACTACTTTTTTTCATACATTGTTAACTCACTCTGGTATTAAAATTTCGTATTCTCACTTCAAAACATATCAAAAACTTAGCTTTTTTTTACTTTAAAAATTACACTACTTTTTTTCATACATTGTTAACTCACTCTGGTATTAAAATTTCGTATTCTCACTTCAAAACATATCAAAAACTATGCTTTTTTTTACTTTAAAAATTACACTACTTTTTTTCATACATTGTTAACTCACTCTGGTATTAAAATTTCGTACTCTCACTTCAAAACATATCAAAAACTAGAATTTTTTTACTTTAAAAATTACACTACTTTTTTCATACATTGTTAACTCACTCTGGTATTAAAATTTCGTATTCTCACTTCAAAACATATCAAAAACTATGCTTTTTTTTACTTTAAAAATTACACTACTTTTTTTCATACATTGTTAACTCACTCTGGTATTAAATTTAATACCAGAGTGAGTTAACAATGTATGAAAAAAAGTAGTGTAATTTTTAAAGTAAAAAAAAGCATAGTTTTTGATATGTTTTGAAGTGAGAATACGAAATTTTAATACCAGAGTGAGTTAACAATGTATGAAAAAAAGTAGTGTAATTTTTAAAGTAAAAAAATTCTAGTTTTTGATATGTTTTGAAGTGAGAGTACGAAATTTTAATACCAGAGTGAGTTAACAATGTATGAAAAAAAGTAGTGTAATTTTTAAAGTAAAAAAAAGCATAGTTTTTGATATGTTTTGAAGTGAGAATACGAAATTTTAATACCAGAGTGAGTTAACAATGTATGAAAAAAAGTAGTGTAATTTTTAAAGTAAAAAAAAGCTAAGTTTTTGATATGTTTTGAAGTGAGAATACGAAATTTTAATACCAGAGTGAGTTAACAATGTATGAAAAAAAGTAGTGTAATTTTTAAAGTAAAAAAAAGCATAGTTTTTGATATGTTTTGAAGTGAGAATACGAAATTTTAATACCAGAGTGAGTTAACAATGTATGAAAAAAAGTAGTGTAATTTTTAAAGTAAAAAAAAGCATAGTTTTTGATATGTTTTGAAGTGAGAATACGAAATTTTAATACCAGAGTGAGTTAACAATGTATGAAAAAAAGTAGTGTAATTTTTAAAGTAAAAAAAAGCTAAGTTTTTGATATGTTTTGAAGTGAGAATACGAAATTTTAATACCAGAGTGAGTTAACAATGTATGAAAAAAAGTAGTGTAATTTTTAAAGTAAAAAAATTCTAGTTATTGATATGTTTTGAAGTGAGAATACGAAATTTTAATACCAGAGTGAGTTAACAATGTATGAAAAAAAAGTAGTGTAATTTTTAAAGTAAAAAAAAGCATAGTTTTTTGATATGTTTTGAAGTGAGAGTACGAAATTTTAATACCAGAGTGAGTTAACAATGTATGAAAAAAAGTAGTGTAATTTTTAAAGTAAAAAAAAGAATATTCATTTGATATGTTTTGAAGTGAGAATACGAAATTTTAATACCAGAGTGAGTTAACAATGTATGAAAAAAAGTAGTGTAATTTTTAAAGTAAAAAAAAGCATAGTTTTTGATATGTTTTGAAGTGAGAATACGAAATTTTAATACCAGAGTGAGTTAACAATGTATGAAAAAAAGTAAAGTAATTTTTAAAGTAAAAAAAAGCATAGTTTTTTGATATGTTTTGAAGTGAGAATACGAAATTTTAATACCAGAGTGAGTTAACAATGTATGAAAAAAAGTTGTGCAACTTTTAAAGTAAAAAAAAGCATATTATTTGATATGTTTTGAAGTGAGAATACGAAATTTTAATACCAGAGTGAGTTAACAATGTATGAAAAAAAGTAAAGTAATTTTTTAAAGTAAAAAAAAGCTAAGTTTTTGATATGTTTTGAAGTGAGAATACGAAATTTTAATACCAGAGTGAGTTAACAATGTATGAAAAAAAGTAGTGTAATTTTTAAAGTAAAAAAAAGCATAGTTTTTGATATGTTTTGAAGTGAGAATACGAAATTTTAATACCAGAGTGAGTTAACAATGTATGAAAAAAAGTAGTGTAATTTTTAAAGTAAAAAAATTCTAGTTATTGATATGTTTTGAAGTGAGAGTACGAAATTTTAATACCAGAGCGAGTTAACAATGTATGAAAAAAAGTAGTGTAATTTTTAAAGTAAAAAAAAGCATATTATTTGATATGTTTTGAAGTGAGAATACGAAATTTTAATACCAGAGTGAGTTAACAATGTATGAAAAAAAGTAGTGTAATTTTTAAAGTAAAAAAAAGCATAGTTTTTGATATGTTTTGAAGTGAGAATACGAAATTTTAATACCAGAGTGAGTTAACAATGTATGAAAAAAAGTAGTGTAATTTTTAAAGTAAAAAAAAGCATAGTTTTTGATATGTTTTGAAGTGAGAGTACGAAATTTTAATACCAGAGTGAGTTAACAATGTATGAAAAAAAGTAGTGTAATTTTTAAAGTAAAAAAAAGAATATTATTTAATATGTTTTTTAGTGAGAATACGAAATTTTAATACCAGAGTGAGTTAACAATGTATGAAAAAAAGTAGTGTAATTTTTAAAGTAAAAAAAAGAATATTATTTGATATGTTTTGAAGTGAGAATACGAAATTTTAATACCAGAGTGAGTTAACAATGTATGAAAAAAAGTAGTGTAATTTTTAAAGTAAAAAAAAAGCTAAGTTTTTGATATGTTTTGAAGTGAGAATACGAAATTTTAATACCAGAGTGAGTTAACAATGTATGAAAAAAAGTAGTGTAATTTTTAAAGTAAAAAAAAGCTAAGTTTTTGATATGTTTTGAAGTGAGAATACGAAATTTTAATACCAGAGTGAGTTAACAATGTATGAAAAAAAGTAGTTCAATTTTTAAAGTAAAAAAATTCTAGTTATTGATATGTTTTGAAGTGAGAGTACGAAATTTTAATACCAGAGTGAGTTAACAATGTATGAAAAAAAGTAGTGTAATTTTTAAAGTAAAAAAAAGCATAGTTTTTGATATGTTTTGAAGTGAGAGTACGAAATTTTAATACCAGAGCGAGTTAACAATGTATGAAAAAAAGTAGTGTAATTTTTAAAGTAAAAAAAAGCATAGTTTTTGATATGTTTTGAAGTGAGAATACGAAATTTTAATACCAGAGTGAGTTAACAATGTATGAAAAAAAAGTAGTGTAATTTTTAAAGTAAAAAAAAGCATAGTTTTTGATATGTTTTGAAGTGAGAATACGAAATTTTAATACCAGAGTGAGTTAACAATGTATGAAAAAAAGTAGTGTAATTTTTAAAGTAAAAAAAAGCTAAGTTTTTGATATGTTTTGAAGTGAGAATACGAAATTTTAATACCAGAGTGAGTTAACAATGTATGAAAAAAAGTAGTGTAATTTTTAAAGTAAAAAAAAGAATATATTTGATATGTTTTGAAGTGAGAATACGAAATTTTAATACCAGAGTGAGTTAACAATGTATGAAAAAAAGTAGTGTAATTTTTAAAGTAAAAAAAAGCATATTTTTTTGATATGTTTTGAAGTGAGAATACGAAATTTTAATACCAGAGTGAGTTAACAATGTATGAAAAAAAGTAGTGTAATTTTTAAAGTAAAAAAAAGAATATTATTTGATATGTTTTGAAGTGAGAATACGAAATTTTAATACCAGAGTGAGTTAACAATGTATGAAAAAAAGTAGTGCAATTTTTAAAGTAAAAAAAAGCATAGTTTTTGATATGTTTTTTAGTGAGAATACGAAATTTTAATACCAGAGTGAGTTAACAATGTATGAAAAAAAGTAGTGTAATTTTTAAAGTAAAAAAAAGAATATTATTTGATATGTTTTGAAGTGAGAATACGAAATTTTAATACCAGAGTGAGTTAACAATGTATGAAAAAAAGTAGTGCAATTTTTAAAGTAAAAAAAAGCATAGTTTTTGATATGTTTTGAAGTGAGAATACGAAATTTTAATACCAGAGTGAGTTAACAATGTATGAAAAAAAGTAATGTAATTTTTAAAGTAAAAAAAAGCTAAGTTTTTGATATGTTTTGAAGTGAGAATACGAAATTTTAATACCAGAGTGAGTTAACAATGTATGAAAAAAAGTAGTGTAATTTTTAAAGTAAAAAAAAGCATAGTTTTTGATATGTTTTGAAGTGAGAATACGAAATTTTAATACCAGAGTGAGTTAACAATGTATGAAAAAAAGTTAGTGCAACTTTTAAAGTAAAAAAATTCTAGTTATTGATATGTTTTGAAGTGAGAATACGAAATTTTAATACCAGAGTGAGTTAACAATGTATGAAAAAAAGTAGTGTAATTTTTAAAGTAAAAAAAAGCATAGTTTTTGATATGTTTTGAAGTGAGAATACGAAATTTTAATACCAGAGTGAGTTAACAATGTATGAAAAAAAGTAGTGTAATTTTTAAAGTAAAAAAAAGCATAGTTTTTGATATGTTTTGAAGTGAGAATACGAAATTTTAATACCAGAGTGAGTTAACAATGTATGAAAAAAAGTAGTGTAATTTTAAAGTAAAAAAAAGCATAGTTTTTGATATGTTTTGAAGTGAGAATACGAAATTTTAATACCAGAGTGAGTTAACAATGTATGAAAAAAAGTAGTGCAACTTTTAAAGTAAAAAAAAGAATATTATTTGATATGTTTTGAAGTGAGAATACGAAATTTTAATACCAGAGTGAGTTAACAATGTATGAAAAAAAGTAGTGTAATTTTTTAAAGTCAAAAAAAAGCTAAGTTTTTGATATGTTTTGAAGTGAGAATACGAAATTTTAATACCAGAGTGAGTTAACAATGTATGAAAAAAAGTAGTGTAATTTTTAAAGTAAAAAAAAGCATAGTTTTTGATATGTTTTGAAGTGAGAATACGAAATTTAATACCAGAGTGAGTTAACAATGTATGAAAAAAAGTAGTGCAATTTTTAAAGTAAAAAAATTCTAGTTATTGATATGTTTTGAAGTGAGAATACGAAATTTTAATACCAGAGCGAGTTAACAATGTATGAAAAAAAGTAGTGTAATTTTTAAAGTAAAAAAAAGCATAGTTTTTGATATGTTTTGAAGTGAGAATACGAAATTTTAATACCAGAGTGAGTTAACAATGTATGAAAAAAAGTAGTGCAATTTTTAAAGTAAAAAAAAGCATAGTTTTTGATATGTTTTGAAGTGAGAATACGAAATTTTAATACCAGAGTGAGTTAACAATGTATGAAAAAAAGTAGTGTAATTTTTAAAGTAAAAAAATTCTAGTTATTGATATGTTTTGAAGTGAGAATACGAAATTTTAATACCAGAGTGAGTTAACAATGTATGAAAAAAAGTAGTGTAATTTTTAAAGTAAAAAAAAGCATAGTTTTTGATATGTTTTGAAGTGAGAATACGAAATTTTAATACCAGAGTGAGTTAACAATGTATGAAAAAAAGTAGTGTAATTTTTAAAGTAAAAAAAAGCATAGTTTTTGATATGTTTTGAAGTGAGAATACGAAATTTTAATACCAGAGTGAGTTAACAATGTATGAAAAAAAGTAGTGTAATTTTTAAAGTAAAAAAAAGCATAGTTTTTGATATGTTTTGAAGTGAGAATACGAAATTTTAATACCAGAGTGAGTTAACAATGTATGAAAAAAAGTAGTGTAATTTTTAAAGTAAAAAAAAGAATATTATTTGATATGTTTTGAAGTGAGAGTACGAAATTTTAATACCAGAGTGAGTTAACAATGTATGAAAAAAAGTAGTGTAATTTTTAAAGTAAAAAAAAGAATATTATTTGATATGTTTTGAAGTGAGAATACGAAATTTTAATACCAGAGTGAGTTAACAATGTATGAAAAAAAGTAGTGTAATTTTTAAAGTAAAAAAAAGCATAGTTTTTGATATGTTTTGAAGTGAGAATACGAAATTTTAATACCAGAGTGAGTTAACAATGTATGAAAAAAAGTAGTGTAATTTTTAAAGTAAAAAAAAGCATAGTTTTTGATATGTTTTGAAGTGAGAATACGAAATTTTAATACCAGAGTGAGTTAACAATGTATGAAAAAAAGTAGTGTAATTTTTAAAGTAAAAAAAAGCATAGTTTTTGATATGTTTTGAAGTGAGAATACGAAATTTTAATACCAGAGTGAGTTAACAATGTATGAAAAAAAGTAGTGTAATTTTTAAAGTAAAAAAAAGCATAGTTTTTGATATGTTTTGAAGTGAGAATACGAAATTTTAATACCAGAGTGAGTTAACAATGTATGAAAAAAAGTAGTGCAACTTTTAAAGTAAAAAAAAGAATATTATTTGATATGTTTTGAAGTGAGAATACGAAATTTTAATACCAGAGTGAGTTAACAATGTATGAAAAAAAGTAGTGTAATTTTTAAAGTAAAAAAAAGCTAAGTTTTTGATATGTTTTGAAGTGAGAATACGAAATTTTAATACCAGAGTGAGTTAACAATGTATGAAAAAAAGTAGTGTAATTTTAAAGTAAAAAAAAGCATAGTTTTTGATATGTTTTTGAAGTGAGAATACGAAATTTTAATACCAGAGTGAGTTAACAATGTATGAAAAAAAGTAGTGCAATTTTTAAAGTAAAAAAATTCTAGTTATTGATATGTTTTGAAGTGAGAATACGAAATTTTAATACCAGAGCGAGTTAACAATGTATGAAAAAAAGTAGTGTAATTTTTAAAGTAAAAAAAAGCATAGTTTTTGATATGTTTTGAAGTGAGAATACGAAATTTTAATACCAGAGTGAGTTAACAATGTATGAAAAAAAGTAGTGCAATTTTTAAAGTAAAAAAAAGCATAGTTTTTGATATGTTTTGAAGTGAGAATACGAAATTTTAATACCAGAGTGAGTTAACAATGTATGAAAAAAAGTAGTGTAATTTTTAAAGTAAAAAAATTCTAGTTATTGATATGTTTTGAAGTGAGAATACGAAATTTTAATACCAGAGTGAGTTAACAATGTATGAAAAAAAGTAGTGTAATTTTTAAAGTAAAAAAAAGCATAGTTTTTGATATGTTTTGAAGTGAGAATACGAAATTTTAATACCAGAGTGAGTTAACAATGTATGAAAAAAAGTAGTGTAATTTTTAAAGTAAAAAAAAGCATAGTTTTTGATATGTTTTGAAGTGAGAATACGAAATTTTAATACCAGAGTGAGTTAACAATGTATGAAAAAAAGTAGTGTAATTTTTAAAGTAAAAAAAAGCATAGTTTTTGATATGTTTTGAAGTGAGAATACGAAATTTTAATACCAGAGTGAGTTAACAATGTATGAAAAAAAGTAGTGTAATTTTTAAAGTAAAAAAAAGAATATTATTTGATATGTTTTGAAGTGAGAGTACGAAATTTTAATACCAGAGTGAGTTAACAATGTATGAAAAAAAGTAGTGTAATTTTTAAAGTAAAAAAAAGAATATTATTTGATATGTTTTGAAGTGAGAATACGAAATTTTAATACCAGAGTGAGTTAACAATGTATGAAAAAAAGTAGTGTAATTTTTAAAGTAAAAAAAAGCATAGTTTTTGATATGTTTTGAAGTGAGAATACGAAATTTTAATACCAGAGTGAGTTAACAATGTATGAAAAAAATTAGTGTAATTTTTAAAGTAAAAAAAAGCATAGTTTTTGATATGTTTTGAAGTGAGAATACGAAATTTTAATACCAGAGTGAGTTAACAATGTATGAAAAAAAGTAGTGTAATTTTTAAAGTAAAAAAAAAGCATAGTTTTTGATATGTTTTGAAGTGAGAATACGAAATTTTAATACCAGAGTGAGTTAACAATGTATGAAAAAAAGTAGTGTAATTTTTAAAGTAAAAAAAAGAATATTATTTGATATGTTTTTTAGTGAGAATACGAAATTTTAATACCAGAGTGAGTTAACAATGTATGAAAAAAAGTAGTGTAATTTTTAAAGTAAAAAAAGCATAGTTTTTGATATGTTTTGAAGTGAGAATACGAAATTTTAATACCAGAGTGAGTTAACAATGTATGAAAAAAATTAGTGTAATTTTTAAAGTAAAAAAAAGAATATTATTTGATATGTTTTGAAGTGAGAATACGAAATTTTAATACCAGAGTGAGTTAACAATGTATGAAAAAAAGTAGTGTAATTTTTAAAGTAAAAAAAAAGCATAGTTTTTGATATGTTTTGAAGTGAGAATACGAAATTTTAATACCAGAGTGAGTTAACAATGTATGAAAAAAAGTAGTGTAATTTTTAAAGTAAAAAAAAGAATATTATTTGATATGTTTTGAAGTGAGAATACGAAATTTTAATACCAGAGTGAGTTAACAATGTATGAAAAAAAGTAGTGTAATTTTTAAAGTAAAAAAAAGCATAGTTTTTGATATGTTTTGAAGTGAGAATACGAAATTTTAATACCAGAGTGAGTTAACAATGTATGAAAAAAAGTAGTGTAATTTTTAAAGTAAAAAAAAGCATAGTTTTTGATATGTTTTGAAGTGAGAATACGAAATTTTAATACCAGAGTGAGTTAACAATGTATGAAAAAAAGTAGTGTAATTTTTAAAGTAAAAAAAAAGCATAGTTTTTGATATGTTTTGAAGTGAGAATACGAAATTTTAATACCAGAGTGAGTTAACAATGTATGAAAAAAAGTAGTGTAATTTTTAAAGTAAAAAAAAGCATAGTTTTTGATATGTTTTGAAGTGAGAATACGAAATTTTAATACCAGAGTGAGTTAACAATGTATGAAAAAAAGTAGTGTAATTTTTAAAGTAAAAAAATTCTAGTTATTGATATGTTTTGAAGTGAGAGTACGAAATTTTAATAACAGAGCGAGTTAACAATGTATGAAAAAAAGTAGTGTAATTTTTAAAGTAAAAAAAAGCATAGTTTTTGATATGTTTTGAAGTGAGAATACGAAATTTTAATACCAGAGTGAGTTAACAATGTATGAAAAAAAGTAGTGTAATTTTTAAAGTAAAAAAAAGCATAGTTTTTGATATGTTTTGAAGTGAGAATACGAAATTTTAATACCAGAGTGAGTTAACAATGTATGAAAAAAAGTAGTGTAAATTTTAAAGTAAAAAAAAAGCATAGTTTTTGATATGTTTTGAAGTGAGAATACGAAATTTTAATACCAGAGTGAGTTAACAATGTATGAAAAAAAGTAGTGTAATTTTTAAAGTAAAAAAAAGCATAGTTTTTGATATGTTTTGAAGTGAGAATACGAAATTTTAATACCAGAGTGAGTTAACAATGTATGAAAAAAAGTAGTGTAATTTTTAAAGTAAAAAAAATTCTAGTTATTGATATGTTTTGAAGTGAGAATACGAAATTTTAATACCAGAGTGAGTTAACAATGTATGAAAAAAAGTAGTGTAATTTTTAAAGTAAAAAAAAGAATATTTATTTGATATGTTTTGAAGTGAGAATACGAAATTTTAATACCAGAGTGAGTTAACAATGTATGAAAAAAAGTAGTGTAATTTTTAAAGTAAAAAAAAGCATATTATTTGATATGTTTTGAAGTGAGAATACGAAATTTTAATACCAGAGTGAGTTAACAATGTATGAAAAAAAGTAGTGTAATTTTTAAAGTAAAAAAAAGCATAGTTTTTGATATGTTTTGAAGTGAGAATACGAAATTTTAATACCAGAGTGAGTTAACAATGTATGAAAAAAAGTAGTGTAATTTTTAAAGTAAAAAAAAGCATAGTTTTTGATATGTTTTGAAGTGAGAATACGAAATTTTAATACCAGAGTGAGTTAACAATGTATGAAAAAAAGTAATGTAATTTTTAAAGTAAAAAAAAGAATATTATTTGATATGTTTTGAAGTGAGAATACGAAATTTTAATACCAGAGTGAGTTAACAATGTATGAAAAAAAGTAGTGTAATTTTTAAAGTAAAAAAAAGCATAGTTTTTGATATGTTTTGAAGTGAGAATACGAAATTTTAATACCAGAGTGAGTTAACAATGTATGAAAAAAAGTAGTGTAATTTTTAAAGTAAAAAAAAGAATATTATTTGATATGTTTTGAAGTGAGAATACGAAATTTTAATACCAGATGTGAGTTAACAATGTATGAAAAAAAGTAGTGTAATTTTTAAAGTAAAAAAAAAGCATAGTTTTTGATATGTTTTGAAGTGAGAATACGAAATTTTAATACCAGAGTGAGTTAACAATGTATGAAAAAAAGTAGTGTAATTTTTAAAGTAAAAAAAAGCATAGTTTTTGATATGTTTTGAAGTGAGAATACGAAATTTTAATACCAGAGTGAGTTAACAATGTATGAAAAAAAGTAGTGTAATTTTTAAAGTAAAAAAAAGCATAGTTTTTGATATGTTTTGAAGTGAGAATACGAAATTTTAATACCAGAGTGAGTTAACAATGTATGAAAAAAAGTAGTGTAATTTTTAAAGTAAAAAAAAGAATATTATTTGATATGTTTTGAAGTGAGAATACGAAATTTTAATACCAGAGTGAGTTAACAATGTATGAAAAAAAAGTAGTGTAATTTTTAAAGTAAAAAAAAGCATAGTTTTTGATATGTTTTGAAGTGAGAATACGAAATTTTAATACCAGAGTGAGTTAACAATGTATGAAAAAAATTAGTGTAATTTTTAAAGTAAAAAAAAGCATAGTTTTTGATATGTTTTGAAGTGAGAATACGAAATTTTAATACCAGAGTGAGTTAACAATGTATGAAAAAAAGTAGTGTAATTTTTAAAGTAAAAAAAAAGCATAGTTTTTGATATGTTTTGAAGTGAGAATACGAAATTTTAATACCAGAGTGAGTTAACAATGTATGAAAAAAAGTAGTGTAATTTTTAAAGTAAAAAAAAGAATATTATTTGATATGTTTTTTAGTGAGAATACGAAATTTTAATACCAGAGTGAGTTAACAATGTATGAAAAAAAGTAGTGTAATTTTTAAAGTAAAAAAAAGCATAGTTTTTGATATGTTTTGAAGTGAGAATACGAAATTTTAATACCAGAGTGAGTTAACAATGTATGAAAAAAAGTAGTGTAATTTTTAAAGTAAAAAAAAGCATAGTTTTTGATATGTTTTGAAGTGAGAATACGAAATTTTAATACCAGAGTGAGTTAACAATGTATGAAAAAAAGTAGTGTAATTTTTAAAGTAAAAAAAAGCATAGTTTTTGATATGTTTTGAAGTGAGAATACGAAATTTTAATACCAGAGTGAGTTAACAATGTATGAAAAAAAGTAGTGTAATTTTTAAAGTAAAAAAAAGCATAGTTTTTGATATGTTTTGAAGTGAGAATACGAAATTTTAATACCAGAGTGAGTTAACAATGTATGAAAAAAAGTAGTGCAACTTTTAAAGTAAAAAAAAGAATATTATTTGATATGTTTTGAAGTGAGAATACGAAATTTTAATACCAGAGTGAGTTAACAATGTATGAAAAAAAGTAGTGTAATTTTTAAAGTAAAAAAAAGCTAAGTTTTTGATATGTTTTGAAGTGAGAATACGAAATTTTAATACAGAGTGAGTTAACAATGTATGAAAAAAAGTAGTGTAATTTTTAAAGTAAAAAAAAGCATAGTTTTTGATATGTTTTGAAGTGAGAATACGAAATTTTAATACCAGAGTGAGTTAACAATGTATGAAAAAAAGTAGTGCAATTTTTAAAGTAAAAAAATTCTAGTTATTGATATGTTTTGAAGTGAGAATACGAAATTTTAATACCAGAGCGAGTTAACAATGTATGAAAAAAAGTAGTGTAATTTTTAAAGTAAAAAAAGCATAGTTTTTGATATGTTTTGAAGTGAGAATACGAAATTTTAATACCAGAGTGAGTTAACAATGTATGAAAAAAAGTAGTGCAACTTTTAAAGTAAAAAAAAGAATATTATTTGATATGTTTTGAAGTGAGAATACGAAATTTTAATACCAGAGTGAGTTAACAATGTATGAAAAAAAGTAGTGTAATTTTTAAAGTAAAAAAAAGCTAAGTTTTTGATATGTTTTGAAGTGAGAATACGAAATTTTAATACCAGAGTGAGTTAACAATGTATGAAAAAAAGTAGTGTAATTTTTAAAGTAAAAAAAAGCATAGTTTTTGATATGTTTTGAAGTGAGAATTACGAAATTTTAATACCAGAGTGAGTTAACAATGTATGAAAAAAAGTAGTGTAATTTTTAAAGTAAAAAAAAGCATAGTTTTTGATATGTTTTGAAGTGAGAATACGAAATTTTAATACCAGAGTGAGTTAACAATGTATGAAAAAAAGTAATGTAATTTTTAAAGTAAAAAAAAGAATATTATTTGATATGTTTTGAAGTGAGAATACGAAATTTTAATACCAGAGTGAGTTAACAATGTATGAAAAAAAGTAGTGTAATTTTTAAAGTAAAAAAAAGAATATTATTTGATATGTTTTGAAGTGAGAATACGAAATTTTAATACCAGAGTGAGTTAACAATGTATGAAAAAAAGTAGTGTAATTTTTAAAGTAAAAAAAAGCATAGTTTTTGATATGTTTTGAAGTGAGAATACGAAATTTTAATACCAGAGTGAGTTAACAATGTATGAAAAAAAGTAGTGTAATTTTTAAAGTAAAAAAAAAGCATAGTTTTTGATATGTTTTGAAGTGAGAATACGAAATTTTAATACCAGAGTGAGTTAACAATGTATGAAAAAAAGTAGTGTAATTTTAAAGTAAAAAAAAGAATATTATTTAATATGTTTTTTAGTGAGAATACGAAATTTTAATACCAGAGTGAGTTAACAATGTATGAAAAAAAAGTAGTGTAATTTTTAAAGTAAAAAAAAGCATAGTTTTTGATATGTTTTGAAGTGAGAATACGAAATTTTAATACCAGAGTGAGTTAACAATGTATGAAAAAAAGTAGTGTAATTTTTAAAGTAAAAAAAAGCATAGTTTTTGATATGTTTTGAAGTGAGAATACGAAATTTTAATACCAGAGTGAGTTAACAATGTATGAAAAAAAGTAGTGTAATTTTTAAAGTAAAAAAAAGAATATTATTTAATATGTTTTTTAGTGAGAATACGAAATTTTAATACCAGAGTGAGTTAACAATGTATGAAAAAAAGTAGTGTAATTTTTAAAGTAAAAAAAAGCATAGTTTTTGATATGTTTTGAAGTGAGAATACGAAATTTTAATACCAGAGTGAGTTAACAATGTATGAAAAAAAGTAGTGTAATTTTTAAAGTAAAAAAAAGCATAGTTTTGATATGTTTTGAAGTGAGAATACGAAATTTTAATACCAGAGTGAGTTAACAATGTATGAAAAAAAGTAGTGTAATTTTTAAAGTAAAAAAAAGCATAGTTTTTGATATGTTTTGAAGTGAGAATACGAAATTTTAATACCAGAGTGAGTTAACAATGTATGAAAAAAAGTAGTGTAATTTTAAAGTAAAAAAAAGCATAGTTTTTGATATGTTTTGAAGTGAGAATACGAAATTTTAATACCAGAGTGAGTTAACAATGTATGAAAAAAAGTAGTGTAATTTTTAAAGTAAAAAAAAGCATAGTTTTTGATATGTTTTGAAGTGAGAATACGAAATTTTAATACCAGAGTGAGTTAACAATGTATGAAAAAAAGTAGTGTAATTTTTAAAGTAAAAAAAATTCTAGTTATTGATATGTTTTGAAGTGAGAATACGAAATTTTAATACCAGAGCGAGTTAACAATGTATGAAAAAAAGTAGTGTAATTTTTAAAGTAAAAAAAAGCATATTATTTGATATGTTTTGAAGTGAGAATACGAAATTTTAATACCAGAGTGAGTTAACAATGTATGAAAAAAAGTAGTGTAATTTTTAAAGTAAAAAAAAGCATAGTTTTTGATATGTTTTGAAGTGAGAATACGAATTTTAATACCAGAGTGAGTTAACAATGTATGAAAAAAAGTAGTGTAATTTTTAAAGTAAAAAAAAGCATAGTTTTTGATATGTTTTGAAGTGAGAATACGAAATTTTAATACCAGAGTGAGTTAACAATGTATGAAAAAAAGTAGTGTAATTTTTAAAGTAAAAAAAAGCATATTATTTGATATGTTTTGAAGTGAGAATACGGTATTCTCACTTCAAAACATATCAAATAATATGCTTTTTTTTACTTTAAAAATTACACTACTTTTTTTCATACATTGTTAACTCACTCTGGTATTAAAATTTCGTATTCTCACTTCAAAACATATCAAAAACTATGCTTTTTTTTACTTTAAAAATTACACTACTTTTTTTCATACATTGTTAACTCACTCTGGTATTAAAATTTCGTATTCTCACTTCAAAACATATCAAAAACTATGCTTTTTTTACTTTAAAAATTACACTACTTTTTTTCATACATTGTTAACTCACTCTGGTATTAAAATTTCGTATTCTCACTTCAAAACATATCAAATAATATGCTTTTTTTTACTTTAAAAATTACACTACTTTTTTTTCATACATTGTTAACTCGCTCTGGTATTAAAATTTCGTATTCTCACTTCAAAACATATCAATAACTAGAATTTTTTTACTTTAAAAATTACACTACTTTTTTTCATACATTGTTAACTCACTCTGGTATTAAAATTTCGTATTCTCACTTCAAAACATATCAAAAACTATGCTTTTTTTTACTTTAAAAATTACACTACTTTTTTTCATACATTGTTAACTCACTCTGGTATTAAAATTTCGTATTCTCACTTCAAAACATATCAAAAACTATGCTTTTTTTTACTTTAAAAATTACACTACTTTTTTTCATACATTGTTAACTCACTCTGGTATTAAAATTTCGTATTCTCACTTCAAAACATATCAAAAACTATGCTTTTTTTTACTTTAAAAATTACACTACTTTTTTTCATACATTGTTAACTCACTCTGGTATTAAAATTTCGTATTCTCACTTCAAAACATATCAAAAACTATGCTTTTTTTTACTTTAAAAATTACACTACTTTTTTTCATACATTGTTAACTCACTCTGGTATTAAAATTTCGTATTCTCACTTCAAAACATATCAAAAACTATGCTTTTTTTTACTTTAAAAATTACACTACTTTTTTTCATACATTGTTAACTCACTCTGGTATTAAAATTTCGTATTCTCACTAAAAAACATATTAAATAATATTCTTTTTTTTACTTTAAAAATTACACTACTTTTTTTCATACATTGTTAACTCACTCTGGTATTAAAATTTCGTATTCTCACTTCAAAACATATCAAAAACTATGCTTTTTTTACTTTAAAAATTACACTACTTTTTTTCATACATTGTTAACTCACTCTGGTATTAAAATTTCGTATTCTCACTTCAAAACATATCAAAAACTATGCTTTTTTTTACTTTAAAAATTACACTACTTTTTTTCATACATTGTTAACTCACTCTGGTATTAAAATTTCGTATTCTCACTAAAAAACATATTAAATAATATTCTTTTTTTTACTTTAAAAATTACACTACTTTTTTTCATACATTGTTAACTCACTCTGGTATTAAAATTTCGTATTCTCACTTCAAAACATATCAAAAACTATGCTTTTTTTTACTTTAAAAATTACACTACTTTTTTTCATACATTGTTAACTCACTCTGGTATTAAAATTTCGTATTCTCACTTCAAAACATATCAAAAACTATGCTTTTTTTTACTTTAAAAATTACACTACTTTTTTTCATACATTGTTAACTCACTCTGGTATTAAAATTTCGTATTCTCACTTCAAAACATATCAAATAATATTCTTTTTTTTACTTTAAAAATTACACTACTTTTTTTCATACATTGTTAACTCACTCTGGTATTAAAATTTCGTATTCTCACTTCAAAACATATCAAATAATATTCTTTTTTTTACTTTAAAAATTACATTACTTTTTTTCATACATTGTTAACTCACTCTGGTATTAAAATTTCGTATTCTCACTTCAAAACATATCAAAAACTATGCTTTTTTTTACTTTAAAAATTACACTACTTTTTTTCATACATTGTTAACTCACTCTGGTATTAAAATTTCGTATTCTCACTTCAAAACATATCAAAAACTATGCTTTTTTTTACTTTAAAAATTACACTACTTTTTTTCATACATTGTTAACTCACTCTGGTATTAAAATTTCGTATTCTCACTTCAAAACATATCAAAAACTTAGCTTTTTTTTACTTTAAAAATTACACTACTTTTTTTCATACATTGTTAACTCACTCTGGTATTAAAATTTCGTATTCTCACTTCAAAACATATCAAATAATATTCTTTTTTTACTTTAAAAGTTGCACTACTTTTTTTCATACATTGTTAACTCACTCTGGTATTAAAATTTCGTATTCTCACTTCAAAACATATCAAAAACTATGCTTTTTTTACTTTAAAAATTACACTACTTTTTTTCATACATTGTTAACTCGCTCTGGTATTAAAATTTCGTATTCTCACTTCAAAACATATCAATAACTAGAATTTTTTTACTTTAAAAATTGCACTACTTTTTTCATACATTGTTAACTCACTCTGGTATTAAAATTTCGTATTCTCACTTCAAAACATATCAAAAACTATGCTTTTTTTTACTTTAAAAATTACACTACTTTTTTTCATACATTGTTAACTCACTCTGGTATTAAAATTTCGTATTCTCACTTCAAAACATATCAAAAACTTAGCTTTTTTTTACTTTAAAAATTACACTACTTTTTTTTCATACATTGTTAACTCACTCTGGTATTAAAATTTCGTATTCTCACTTCAAAACATATCAAATAATATTCTTTTTTTTACTTTAAAAGTTGCACTACTTTTTTTCATACATTGTTAACTCACTCTGGTATTAAAAATTTCGTATTCTCACTTCAAAACATATCAAAAACTATGCTTTTTTTTACTTTAAAAATTACACTACTTTTTTTCATACATTGTTAACTCACTCTGGTATTAAAATTTCGTATTCTCACTTCAAAACATATCAAAAACTATGCTTTTTTTTACTTTAAAAATTACACTACTTTTTTTCATACATTGTTAACTCACTCTGGTATTAAAATTTCGTATTCTCACTTCAAAACATATCAAAAACTATGCTTTTTTTTACTTTAAAAATTACACTACTTTTTTTCATACATTGTTAACTCACTCTGGTATTAAAATTTCGTATTCTCACTTCAAAACATATCAAAAACTATGCTTTTTTTTACTTTAAAAATACACTACTTTTTTTCATACATTGTTAACTCACTCTGGTATTAAAATTTCGTATTCTCACTAAAAAACATATCAAATAATATTCTTTTTTTTACTTTAAAAATTACACTACTTTTTTTCATACATTGTTAACTCACTCTGGTATTAAAATTTCGTATTCTCACTTCAAAACATATCAAAAACTATGCTTTTTTTTTACTTTAAAAATTACACTACTTTTTTTCATACATTGTTAACTCACTCTGGTATTAAAATTTCGTATTCTCACTTCAAAACATATCAAAAACTATGCTTTTTTTTACTTTAAAAATTACACTAATTTTTTTCATACATTGTTAACTCACTCTGGTATTAAAATTTCGTATTCTCACTTCAAAACATATCAAAAACTATGCTTTTTTTTACTTTAAAAATTACACTACTTTTTTTCATACATTGTTAACTCACT
This sequence comes from Loxodes magnus, assembly GCA_946699065.1. Lineage (NCBI taxonomy): Eukaryota > Ciliophora > Karyorelictea > Loxodida > Loxodidae > Loxodes > Loxodes magnus. Next base: position 28,805 of record CAMPDV010005360.1, read on the forward strand.
CTGGTATTAAAATTTCGTATTCTCACTTCAAAACATATCAAATAATATTCTTTTTTTTACTTTAAAAATTACACTACTTTTTTTCATACATTGTTAACTCACTCTGTATTAAAATTTCGTATTCTCACTTCAAAACATATCAAAAACTATGCTTTTTTTTACTTTAAAAATTACACTACTTTTTTTCATACATTGTTAACTCACTCTGGTATTAAAATTTCGTATTCTCACTTCAAAACATATCAAAAAACTATGCTTTTTTTTACTTTAAAAATTACACTACTTTTTTTCATACATTGTTAACTCACTCTGGTATTAAAATTTCGTATTCTCACTTCAAAACATATCAAAAACTATGCTTTTTTTTACTTTAAAAATTACACTACTTTTTTTTCATACATTGTTAACTCACTCTGGTATTAAAATTTCGTATTCTCACTTCAAAACATATCAAATAATATTCTTTTTTTTACTTTAAAAATTACACTACTTTTTTTCATACATTGTTAACTCACTCTGGTATTAAAATTTCGTATTCTCACTTCAAAACATATCAAAAACTATGCTTTTTTTTACTTTAAAAATTACACTACTTTTTTTCATACATTGTTAACTCACTCTGGTATTAAAATTTCGTATTCTCACTTCAAAACATATCAAATAATATTCTTTTTTTACTTTAAAAATTACATTACTTTTTTTCATACATTGTTAACTCACTCTGGTATTAAAATTTCGTATTCTCACTTCAAAACATATCAAAAACTATGCTTTTTTTTACTTTAAAAATTACACTACTTTTTTTCATACATTGTTAACTCACTCTGGTATTAAAATTTCGTATTCTCACTTCAAAACATATCAAAAACTATGCTTTTTTTTACTTTAAAAATTACACTACTTTTTTTCATACATTGTTAACTCACTCTGTATTAAAATTTCGTATTCTCACTTCAAAACATATCAAATAATATGCTTTTTTTTACTTTAAAAATTACACTACTTTTTTTCATACATTGTTAACTCACTCTGGTATTAAAATTTCGTATTCTCACTTCAAAACATATCAAATAATATTCTTTTTTTTACTTTAAAAATTACACTACTTTTTTTCATACATTGTTAACTCACTCTGGTATTAAAATTTCGTATTCTCACTTCAAAACATATCAATAACTAGAATTTTTTTTACTTTAAAAATTACACTACTTTTTTTCATACATTGTTAACTCACTCTGGTATTAAAATTTCGTATTCTCACTTCAAAACATATCAAAAACTATGCTTTTTTTTACTTTAAAAATTACACTACTTTTTTTCATACATTGTTAACTCACTCTGGTATTAAAATTTCGTATTCTCACTTCAAAACATATCAAAAACTATGCTTTTTTTTACTTTAAAAATTACACTACTTTTTTTCATACATTGTTAACTCACTCTGGTATTAAAATTTCGTATTCTCACTTCAAAACATATCAAAAACTATGCTTTTTTTTACTTTAAAAATTACACTACTTTTTTTCATACATTGTTAACTCACTCTGGTATTAAAATTTCGTATTCTCACTTCAAAACATATCAAAAACTATGCTTTTTTTTACTTTAAAAATTACACTACTTTTTTTCATACATTGTTAACTCGCTCTGTTATTAAAATTTCGTACTCTCACTTCAAAACATATCAATAACTAGAATTTTTTTACTTTAAAAATTACACTACTTTTTTTTCATACATTGTTAACTCACTCTGGTATTAAAATTTCGTATTCTCACTTCAAAACATATCAAAAACTATGCTTTTTTTTTACTTTAAAAATTACACTACTTTTTTTCATACATTGTTAACTCACTCTGGTATTAAAATTTCGTATTCTCACTTCAAAACATATCAAAAACTATGCTTTTTTTTTACTTTAAAAATTACACTACTTTTTTTCATACATTGTTAACTCACTCTGGTATTAAAATTTCGTATTCTCACTTCAAAACATATCAAAAACTATGCTTTTTTTTACTTTAAAAATTACACTACTTTTTTTCATACATTGTTAACTCACTCTGGTATTAAAATTTCGTATTCTCACTTCAAAACATATCAAAAACTATGCTTTTTTTTACTTTAAAAATTACACTACTTTTTTTCATACATTGTTAACTCACTCTGGTATTAAAATTTCGTATTCTCACTTCAAAACATATCAAATAATATTCTTTTTTTTACTTTAAAAATTACACTACTTTTTTTCATACATTGTTAACTCACTCTGGTATTAAAATTTCGTATTCTCACTTCAAAACATATCAAAAACTATGCTTTTTTTTACTTAAAAATTACACTACTTTTTTTCATACATTGTTAACTCACTCTGGTATTAAAATTTCGTATTCTCACTTCAAAACATATCAAATAATATTCTTTTTTTTACTTTAAAAATTACACTAATTTTTTCATACATTGTTAACTCACTCTGGTATTAAAATTTCGTATTCTCACTTCAAAACATATCAAAAACTATGCTTTTTTTTACTTTAAAAATTACACTACTTTTTTTCATACATTGTTAACTCACTCTGGTATTAAAATTTCGTATTCTCACTAAAAAACATATCAAATAATATTCTTTTTTTTACTTTAAAAATTACACTACTTTTTTTCATACATTGTTAACTCACTCTGGTATTAAAATTTCGTATTCTCACTTCAAAACATATCAAAAACTATGCTTTTTTTTTACTTTAAAAATTACACTACTTTTTTTCATACATTGTTAACTCACTCTGGTATTAAAATTTCGTATTCTCACTTCAAAACATATCAAAAACTATGCTTTTTTTTACTTTAAAAAATTACACTAATTTTTTTCATACATTGTTAACTCACTCTGGTATTAAAATTTCGTATTCTCACTTCAAAACATATCAAAAACTATGCTTTTTTTTACTTTAAAAATTACACTACTTTTTTTCATACATTGTTAACTCACTCTGGTATTAAAATTTCGTATTCTCACTTCAAAACATATCAAATAATATTCTTTTTTTTACTTTAAAAATTACACTACTTTTTTTCATACATTGTTAACTCACTCTGGTATTAAAATTTCGTACTCTCACTTCAAAACATATCAAATAATATTCTTTTTTTTACTTTAAAAATTACACTACTTTTTTTCATACATTGTTAACTCACTCTGGTATTAAAATTTCGTATTCTCACTTCAAAACATATCAAAAACTATGCTTTTTTTTACTTTAAAAATTACACTACTTTTTTTCATACATTGTTAACTCACTCTGGTATTAAAATTTCGTATTCTCACTTCAAAACATATCAAAAACTATGCTTTTTTTTACTTTAAAAATTACACTACTTTTTTTCATACATTGTTAACTCACTCTGGTATTAAAATTTCGTATTCTCACTTCAAAACATATCAAAAACTATGCTTTTTTTTACTTTAAAAATTACACTACTTTTTTTCATACATTGTTAACTCACTCTGGTATTAAAATTTCGTATTCTCACTTCAAAACATATCAATAACTAGAATTTTTTTACTTTAAAAATTACACTACTTTTTTTCATACATTGTTAACTCACTCTGGTATTAAAATTTCGTATTCTCACTTCAAAACATATCAAAAACTATGCTTTTTTTACTTTAAAAATTGCACTACTTTTTTTCATACATTGTTAACTCACTCTGGTATTAAAATTTCGTATTCTCACTTCAAAACATATCAAAAACTATGCTTTTTTTTACTTTAAAAATTACACTACTTTTTTTCATACATTGTTAACTCGCTCTGGTATTAAAATTTCGTATTCTCACTTCAAAACATATCAATAACTAGAATTTTTTTACTTTAAAAATTGCACTACTTTTTTTCATACATTGTTAACTCACTCTGGTATTAAAATTTCGTATTCTCACTTCAAAACATATCAAAAACTATGCTTTTTTTTACTTTAAAAATTACACTACTTTTTTTCATACATTGTTAACTCACTCTGGTATTAAAATTTCGTATTCTCACTTCAAAACATATCAAAAACTTAGCTTTTTTTTACTTTAAAAATTACACTACTTTTTTTCATACATTGTTAACTCACTCTGGTATTAAAATTTCGTATTCTCACTTCAAAACATATCAAATAATATTCTTTTTTTTACTTTAAAAGTTGCACTACTTTTTTTCATACATTGTTAACTCACTCTGGTATTAAAATTTCGTATTCTCACTTCAAAACATATCAAAAACTATGCTTTTTTTTACTTTAAAAATTACACTACTTTTTTTCATACATTGTTAACTCACTCTGGTATTAAAATTTCGTATTCTCACTTCAAAACATATCAAAAACTATGCTTTTTTTTACTTTAAAATTACACTACTTTTTTTCATACATTGTTAACTCACTCTGGTATTAAAATTTCGTATTCTCACGTCAAAACATATCAAAAACTATGCTTTTTTTTACTTTAAAAATTACACTACTTTTTTTCATACATTGTTAACTCACTCTGGTATTAAAATTTCGTATTCTCACTTCAAAACATATCAAAAACTATGCTTTTTTTTACTTTAAAATTACACTACTTTTTTTCATACATTGTTAACTCACTCTGGTATTAAAATTTCGTATTCTCACTTCAAAACATATCAAATAATATTCTTTTTTTTACTTTAAAAATTACACTACTTTTTTTCATACATTGTTAACTCACTCTGGTATTAAAATTTCGTACTCTCACTTCAAAACATATCAAATAATATTCTTTTTTTTACTTTAAAAATTACACTACTTTTTTTCATACATTGTTAACTCACTCTGGTATTAAAATTTCGTATTCTCACTTCAAAACATATCAAAAACTATGCTTTTTTTTTACTTTAAAAATTACACTACTTTTTTTCATACATTGTTAACTCACTCTGGTATTAAAATTTCGTATTCTCACTTCAAAACATATCAAAAACTATGCTTTTTTTTACTTTAAAAATTACACTACTTTTTTCATACATTGTTAACTCACTCTGGTATTAAAATTTCGTATTCTCACTTCAAAACATATCAAAAACTATGCTTTTTTTTACTTTAAAAATTACACTACTTTTTTTCATACATTGTTAACTCACTCTGGTATTAAAATTTCGTATTCTCACTTCAAAACATATCAATAACTAGAATTTTTTTACTTTAAAAATTACACTACTTTTTTTCATACATTGTTAACTCACTCTGGTATTAAAATTTCGTATTCTCACTTCAAAACATATCAAAAACTATGCTTTTTTTTACTTTAAAAATTGCACTACTTTTTTTCATACATTGTTAACTCACTCTGGTATTAAAATTTCGTATTCTCACTTCAAAACATATCAAAAACTATGCTTTTTTTTACTTTAAAAATTACACTACTTTTTTTCATACATTGTTAACTCGCTCTGGTATTAAAATTTCGTATTCTCACTTCAAAACATATCAATAACTAGAATTTTTTTACTTTAAAAATTGCACTACTTTTTTTCATACATTGTTAACTCACTCTGGTATTAAAATTTCGTATTCTCACTTCAAAACATATCAAAAACTATGCTTTTTTTTACTTTAAAAATTACACTACTTTTTTTCATACATTGTTAACTCACTCTGGTATTAAAATTTCGTATTCTCACTTCAAAACATATCAAAAACTTAGCTTTTTTTTACTTTAAAAATTACACTACTTTTTTTCATACATTGTTAACTCACTCTGGTATTAAAATTTCGTATTCTCACTTCAAAACATATCAAATAATATTCTTTTTTTTACTTTAAAAGTTGCACTACTTTTTTTCATACATTGTTAACTCACTCTGGTATTAAAATTTCGTATTCTCACTTCAAAACATATCAAAAACTATGCTTTTTTTTACTTTAAAAATTACACTACTTTTTTTCATACATTGTTAACTCACTCTGGTATTAAAATTTCGTATTCTCACTTCAAAACATATCAAAAACTATGCTTTTTTTTACTTTAAAAATTACACTACTTTTTTTCATACATTGTTAACTCACTCTGGTATTAAAATTTCGTATTCTCACTTCAAAACATATCAAAAACTATGCTTTTTTTTACTTTAAAAATTACACTACTTTTTTTCATACATTGTTAACTCACTCTGGTATTAAAATTTCGTATTCTCACTTCAAAACATATCAATAACTAGAATTTTTTTACTTTAAAAGTTGCACTACTTTTTTTCATACATTGTTAACTCACTCTGGTATTAAAATTTCGTATTCTCACTTCAAAACATATCAAAAACTATGCTTTTTTTTACTTTAAAAATTACACTACTTTTTTTCATACATTGTTAACTCACTCTGGTATTAAAATTTCGTATTCTCACTTCAAAACATATCAAAAACTTAGCTTTTTTTTACTTTAAAAATTACATTACTTTTTTTCATACATTGTTAACTCACTCTGGTATTAAAATTTCGTATTCTCACTTCAAAACATATCAAAAAACTATGCTTTTTTTTACTTTAAAAATTGCACTACTTTTTTTCATACATTGTTAACTCACTCTGGTATTAAAATTTCGTATTCTCACTTCAAAACATATCAAATAATATTCTTTTTTTTACTTTAAAAATTACACTACTTTTTTTCATACATTGTTAACTCACTCTGGTATTAAAATTTCGTATTCTCACTAAAAAACATATCAAAAACTATGCTTTTTTTTACTTTAAAAATTGCACTACTTTTTTTCATACATTGTTAACTCACTCTGGTATTAAAATTTCGTATTCTCACTTCAAAACATATCAAATAATATTCTTTTTTTTACTTTAAAAATTACACTACTTTTTTTCATACATTGTTAACTCACTCTGGTATTAAAATTTCGTATTCTCACTTCAAAACATATCAAAAAATATGCTTTTTTTACTTTAAAAATTACACTACTTTTTTTCATACATTGTTAACTCACTCTGGTATTAAAATTTCGTATTCTCACTTCAAAACATATCAAATAATATTCTTTTTTTTACTTTAAAAATTACACTACTTTTTTTCATACATTGTTAACTCACTCTGGTATTAAAATTTCGTATTCTCACTTCAAAACATATCAAAAACTTAGCTTTTTTTTACTTTAAAAATTACACTACTTTTTTTCATACATTGTTAACTCACTCTGGTATTAAAATTTCGTATTCTCACTTCAAAACATATCAAAAACTATGCTTTTTTTTACTTTAAAAATTACACTACTTTTTTTCATACATTGTTAACTCACTCTGGTATTAAAATTTCGTATTCTCACTTCAAAACATATCAAAAACTATGCTTTTTTTTACTTTAAAAATTACACTACTTTTTTTCATACATTGTTAACTCGCTCTGGTATTAAAATTTCGTACTCTCACTTCAAAACATATCAAAAACTATGCTTTTTTTTACTTTAAAAATTACACTACTTTTTTTCATACATTGTTAACTCACTCTGGTATTAAAATTTCGTACTCTCACTTCAAAACATATCAATAACTAGAATTTTTTTACTTTAAAAATTGAACTACTTTTTTTCATACATTGTTAACTCACTCTGGTATTAAAATTTCGTATTCTCACTTCAAAACATATCAAAAACTTAGCTTTTTTTACTTTAAAAATTACACTACTTTTTTTTCATACATTGTTAACTCACTCTGGTATTAAAATTTTCGTATTCTCACTTCAAAACATATCAAAAACTTAGCTTTTTTTTACTTTAAAAATTACACTACTTTTTTTCATACATTGTTAACTCACTCTGGTATTAAAATTTCGTATTCTCACTTCAAAACATATCAAATAATATTCTTTTTTTTACTTTAAAAATTACACTACTTTTTTTCATACATTGTTAACTCACTCTGGTATTAAAATTTCGTATTCTCACTAAAAAACATATTAAATAATATTCTTTTTTTTACTTTAAAAATTACACTACTTTTTTTCATACATTGTTAACTCACTCTGGTATTAAAATTTCGTACTCTCACTTCAAAACATATCAAAAACTATGCTTTTTTTTTACTTTAAAAATTACACTACTTTTTTTCATACATTGTTAACTCACTCTGGTATTAAAATTTCGTATTCTCACTTCAAAACATATCAAAAACTATGCTTTTTTTTACTTTAAAAATTACACTACTTTTTTTCATACATTGTTAACTCACTCTGGTATTAAAATTTCGTATTCTCACTTCAAAACATATCAAATAATATGCTTTTTT
>CAMPDV010005361.1:0-28110 GCA_946699065.1 Loxodes magnus
CTTACAGGTACCTGTCTTGACGTCCCATAGTCTCACCGTACAATCTCCACTTCCCGATACGATGAACTCTGAATCACTGGATATAGCCACAGCATATACTTAACTAGTGTGACCACTCATGGTCTTACAGGTACCTGTCTTGACGTCCCATAGTCTCACCGTATAATCTCCACTTCCCGATACGATGAACTCTGAATCACTGGATATAGCCACAGCATATACTTAACTAGTGTGACCACTCATGGTCTTACAGGTACCTGTCTTGACGTCCCATAGTCTCACCGTATAATCTCCACTTCCCGATACGATGAACTCTGAATCACTGGATATAGCCACAGCATATACATAACTAGTGTGACCACTCATGGTCTTACAGGTACCTGTCTTGACGTCCCATAGTCTCACCGTACAATCATGACTTCCCGATACGATGAACTCTGAATCACTGGATATAGCCACAGCATATACTTAACTAGTGTGACCACTCATGGTCTTACAGGTACCTGTCTTGACGTCCCATAGTATCACCGTATAATCATGACTTCCCGATACGATGAACTCTGAATCACTGGATATAGCCACAGCATATACTTAACTAGTGTGACCACTCATGGTCTTACAGGTACCTGTCTTGACGTCCCATAGTCTCACCGTACAATCATGACTTCCCGATACGATGAACTCTGAATCACTGGATATAGCCACAGCATGTACATAACTAGTGTGACCACTCATGGTCTTACAGGTACCTGTCTTGACGTCCCATAGTCTCACCGTATAATCATGACTTCCCGATACGATGAACTCTGAATCACTGGATATAGCCACAGCATATACTTAACTAGTGTGACCACTCATGGTCTTACAGGTACCTGTCTTGACGTCCCATAGTCTCACCGTATAATCATGACTTCCCGATACGATGAACTCTGAATCACTGGATATAGCCACAGCATATACTTAACTAGTGTGACCACTCATGGTCTTACAGGTACCTGTCTTGACGTCCCATAGTCTCACCGTATAATCATGACTTCCCGATACGATGAACTCTGAATCACTGGATATAGCCACAGCATGTACATAACTAGTGTGACCACTCATGGTCTTACAGGTACCTGTCTTGACGTCCCATAGTCTCACCGTATAATCATGACTTCCCGATACGATGAACTCTGAATCACTGGATATAGCCACAGCATATACTTAACTAGTGTGACCACTCATGGTCTTACAGGTACCTGTCTTGACGTCCCATAGTCTCACCGTATAATCATGACTTCCCGATACGATGAACTCTGAATCACTGGATATAGCCACAGCATATACTTAACTAGTGTGACCACTCATGGTCTTACAGGTACCCTGTCTTGACGTCCCATAGTCTCACCGTATAATCATGACTTCCCGATACGATGAACTCTGAATCACTGGATATAGCCACAGCATATACTTAACTAGTGTGACCACTCATGGTCTTACAGGTACCTGTCTTGACGTCCCATAGTCTCACCGTATAATCATGACTTCCCGATACGATGAACTCTGAATCACTGGATATAGCCACAGCATATACTTAACTAGTGTGACCACTCATGGTCTTACAGGTACCTGTCCTTGACGTCCCATAGTCTCACCGTACAATCATGACTTCCCGATACGATGAACTCTGAATCACTGGATATAGCCACAGCATATACTTAACTAGTGTGACCACTCATGGTCTTACAGGTACCTGTCTTGACGTCCCATAGTCTCACCGTACAATCTCCACTTCCCGATACGATGAACTCTGAATCACTGGATATAGCCACAGCATATACTTAACTAGTGTGACCACTCATGGTCTTACAGGTACCTGTCTTGACGTCCCATAGTCTCACCGTATAATCATGACTTCCCGATACGATGAACTCTGAATCACTGGATATAGCCACAGCATATACTTAACTAGTGTGACCACTCATGGTCTTACAGGTACCTGTCTTGACGTCCCATAGTCTCACCGTACAATCATGACTTCCCGATACGATGAACTCTGAATCACTGGATATAGCCACAGCATATACTTAACTAGTGTGACCACTCATGGTCTTACAGGTACCTGTCTTGACGTCCCATAGTCTCACCGTACAATCTCCACTTCCCGATACGATGAACTCTGAATCACTGGATATAGCCACAGCATATACTTAACTAGTGTGACCACTCATGGTCTTACAGGTACCTGTCTTGACGTCCCATAGTCTCACCGTATAATCATGACTTCCCGATACGATGAACTCTGAATCACTGGATATAGCCACAGCATATACTTAACTAGTGTGACCACTCATGGTCTTACAGGTACCTGTCTTGACGTCCCATAGTCTCACCGTATAATCTCCACTTCCCGATACGATGAACTCTGAATCACTGGATATAGCCACAGCATATACATAACTAGTGTGACCACTCATGGTCTTACAGGTACCTGTCTTGACGTCCCATAGTCTCACCGTACAATCTCCACTTCCCGATACGATGAACTCTGAATCACTGGATATAGCCACAGCATATACTTAACTAGTGTGACCACTCATGGTCTTACAGGTACCTGTCTTGACGTCCCATAGTCTCACCGTACAATCTCCACTTCCCGATACGATGAACTCTGAATCACTGGATATAGCCACAGCATATACTTAACTAGTGTGACCACTCATGGTCTTACAGGTACCTGTCTTGACGTCCCATAGTCTCACCGTACAATCATGACTTCCCGATACGATGAACTCTGAATCACTGGATATAGCCACAGCATATACTTAACTAGTGTGACCACTCATGGTCTTACAGGTACCTGTCTTGACGTCCCATAGTATCACCGTATAATCATGACTTCCCGATACGATGAACTCTGAATCACTGGATATAGCCACAGCATATACTTAACTAGTGTGACCACTCATGGTCTTACAGGTACCTGTCTTGACGTCCCATAGTCTCACCGTACAATCATGACTTCCCGATACGATGAACTCTGAATCACTGGATATAGCCACAGCATGTACATAACTAGTGTGACCACTCATGGTCTTACAGGTACCTGTCTTGACGTCCCATAGTCTCACCGTATAATCATGACTTCCCGATACGATGAACTCTGAATCACTGGATATAGCCACAGCATATACTTAACTAGTGTGACCACTCATGGTCTTACAGGTACCTGTCTTGACGTCCCATAGTCTCACCGTATAATCATGACTTCCCGATACGATGAACTCTGAATCACTGGATATAGCCACAGCATATACTTAACTAGTGTGACCACTCATGGTCTTACAGGTACCTGTCTTGACGTCCCATAGTCTCACCGTATAATCATGACTTCCCGATACGATGAACTCTGAATCACTGGATATAGCCACAGCATGTACATAACTAGTGTGACCACTCATGGTCTTACAGGTACCTGTCTTGACGTCCCATAGTCTCACCGTATAATCATGACTTCCCGATACGATGAACTCTGAATCACTGGATATAGCCACAGCATATACTTAACTAGTGTGACCACTCATGGTCTTACAGGTACCTGTCTTGACGTCCCATAGTCCTCACCGTATAATCATGACTTCCCGATACGATGAACTCTGAATCACTGGATATAGCCACAGCATATACTTAACTAGTGTGACCACTCATGGTCTTACAGGTACCTGTCTTGACGTCCCATAGTCTCACCGTATAATCATGACTTCCCGATACGATGAACTCTGAATCACTGGATATAGCCACAGCATATACTTAACTAGTGTGACCACTCATGGTCTTACAGGTACCTGTCTTGACGTCCCATAGTCTCACCGTATAATCATGACTTCCCGATACGATGAACTCTGAATCACTGGATATAGCCACAGCATATACTTAACTAGTGTGACCACTCATGGTCTTACAGGTACCTGTCTTGACGTCCCATAGTCTCACCGTACAATCATGACTTCCCGATACGATGAACTCTGAATCACTGGATATAGCCACAGCATATACTTAACTAGTGTGACCACTCATGGTCTTACAGGTACCTGTCTTGACGTCCCATAGTCTCACCGTACAATCTCCACTTCCCGATACGATGAACTCTGAATCACTGGATATAGCCACAGCATATACTTAACTAGTGTGACCACTCATGGTCTTACAGGTACCTGTCTTGACGTCCCATAGTCTCACCGTATAATCATGACTTCCCGATACGATGAACTCTGAATCACTGGATATAGCCACAGCATATACTTAACTAGTGTGACCACTCATGGTCTTACAGGTACCTGTCTTGACGTCCCATAGTCTCACCGTACAATCATGACTTCCCGATACGATGAACTCTGAATCACTGGATATAGCCACAGCATATACTTAACTAGTGTGACCACTCATGGTCTTACAGGTACCTGTCTTGACGTCCCATAGTCTCACCGTACAATCTCCACTTCCCGATACGATGAACTCTGAATCACTGGATATAGCCACAGCATATACTTAACTAGTGTGACCACTCATGGTCTTACAGGTACCTGTCTTGACGTCCCATAGTCTCACCGTATAATCATGACTTCCCGATACGATGAACTCTGAATCACTGGATATAGCCACAGCATATACTTAACTAGTGTGACCACTCATGGTCTTACAGGTACCTGTCTTGACGTCCCATAGTCTCACCGTATAATCTCCACTTCCGATACGATGAACTCTGAATCACTGGATATAGCCACAGCATATACATAACTAGTGTGACCACTCATGGTCTTACAGGTACCTGTCTTGACGTCCCATAGTCTCACCGTACAATCATGACTTCCCGATACGATGAACTCTGAATCACTGGATATAGCCACAGCATATACTTAACTAGTGTGACCACTCATGGTCTTACAGGTACCTGTCTTGACGTCCCATAGTCTCACCGTACAATCTCCACTTCCCGATACGATGAACTCTGAATCACTGGATATAGCCACAGCATATACTTAACTAGTGTGACCACTCATGGTCTTACAGGTACCTGTCTTGACGTCCCATAGTCTCACCGTACAATCTCCACTTCCCGATACGATGAACTCTGAATCACTGGATATAGCCACAGCATATACTTAACTAGTGTGACCACTCATGGTCTTACAGGTACCTGTCTTGACGTCCCATAGTCTCACCGTATAATCTCCACTTCCCGATACGATGAACTCTGAATCACTGGATATAGCCACAGCATATACTTAACTAGTGTGACCACTCATGGTCTTACAGGTACCTGTCTTGACGTCCCATAGTCTCACCGTACAATCTCCACTTCCCGATACGATGAACTCTGAATCACTGGATATAGCCACAGCATGTACATAACTAGTGTGACCACTCATGGTCTTACAGGTACCTGTCTTGACGTCCCATAGTCTCACCGTACAACCTCCACTTCCCGATACGATGAACTCTGAATCACTGGATATAGCCACAGCATATACTTAACTAGTGTGACCACTCATGGTCTTACAGGTACCTGTCTTGACGTCCCATAGTCTCACCGTACAATCTCCACTTCCCGATACGATGAACTCTGAATCACTGGATATAGCCACAGCATATACTTAACTAGTGTGACCACTCATGGTCTTACAGGTACCTGTCTTGACGTCCCATAGTCTCACCGTACAATCTCCACTTCCCGATACGATGAACTCTGAATCACTGGATATAGCCACAGCATATACTTAACTAGTGTGACCACTCATGGTCTTACAGGTACCTGTCTTGACGTCCCATAGTCTCACCGTATAATCTCCACTTCCCGATACGATGAACTCTGAATCACTGGATATAGCCACAGCATATACTTAACTAGTGTGACCACTCATGGTCTTACAGGTACCTGTCTTGACGTCCCATAGTCTCACCGTACAATCTCCACTTCCCGATACGATGAACTCTGAATCACTGGATATAGCCACAGCATATACTTAACTAGTGTGACCACTCATGGTCTTACAGGTACCTGTCTTGACGTCCCATAGTCTCACCGTACAATCTCCACTTCCCGATACGATGAACTCTGAATCACTGGATATAGCCACAGCATATACTTAACTAGTGTGACCACTCATGGTCTTACAGGTACCTGTCTTGACGTCCCATAGTCTCACCGTACAATCTCCACTTCCCGATACGATGAACTCTGAATCACTGGATATAGCCACAGCATATACTTAACTAGTGTGACCACTCATGGTCTTACAGGTACCTGTCTTGACGTCCCATAGTCTCACCGTATAATCATGACTTCCCGATACGATGAACTCTGAATCACTGGATATAGCCACAGCATATACTTAACTAGTGTGACCACTCATGGTCTTACAGGTACCTGTCTTGACGTCCCATAGTCTCACCGTATAATCATGACTTCCCGATACGATGAACTCTGAATCACTGGATATAGCCACAGCATGTACATAACTAGTGTGACCACTCATGGTCTTACAGGTACCTGTCTTGACGTCCCATAGTCTCACCGTACAATCTCCACTTCCCGATACGATGAACTCTGAATCACTGGATATAGCCACAGCATATACTTAACTAGTGTGACCACTCATGGTCTTACAGGTACCTGTCTTGACGTCCCATAGTCTCACCGTACAATCTCCACTTCCCGATACGATGAACTCTGAATCACTGGATATAGCCACAGCATATACTTAACTAGTGTGACCACTCATGGTCTTACAGGTACCTGTCTTGACGTCCCATAGTCTCACCGTCCAATCTCCACTTCCCGATACGATGAACTCTGAATCACTGGATATAGCCACAGCATATACTTAACTAGTGTGACCACTCATGGTCTTACAGGTACCTGTCTTGACGTCCCATAGTCTCACCGTACAATCTCCACTTCCCGATACGATGAACTCTGAATCACTGGATATAGCCACAGCATATACTTAACTAGTGTGACCACTCATGGTCTTACAGGTACCTGTCTTGACGTCCCATAGTCTCACCGTACAATCTCCACTTCCCGATACGATGAACTCTGAATCACTGGATATAGCCACAGCATATACTTAACTAGTGTGACCACTCATGGTCTTACAGGTACCTGTCTTGACGTCCCATAGTCTCACCGTACAATCTCCACTTCCCGATACGATGAACTCTGAATCACTGGATATAGCCACAGCATGTACATAACTAGTGTGACCACTCATGGTCTTACAGGTACCTGTCTTGACGTCCCATAGTCTCACCGTACAATCTCCACTTCCCGATACGATGAACTCTGAATCACTGGATATAGCCACAGCATGTACATAACTAGTGTGACCACTCATGGTCTTAAAGGTACCTGTCTTGACGTCCCATAGTCTCACCGTCCAATCTCCACTTCCCGATACGATGAACTCTGAATCACTGGATATAGCCACAGCATATACTTAACTAGTGTGACCACTCATGGTCTTACAGGTACCTGTCTTGACGTCCCATAGTCTCACCGTACAATCTCCACTTCCCGATACGATGAACTCTGAATCACTGGATATAGCCACAGCATATACTTAACTAGTGTGACCACTCATGGTCTTACAGGTACCTGTCTTGACGTCCCATAGTCTCACCGTACAATCTCCACTTCCCGATACGATGAACTCTGAATCACTGGATATAGCCACAGCATATACTTAACTAGTGTGACCACTCATGGTCTTACAGGTACCTGTCTTGACGTCCCATAGTCTCACCGTACAATCTCCACTTCCCGATACGATGAACTCTGAATCACTGGATATAGCCACAGCATATACTTAACTAGTGTGACCACTCATGGTCTTACAGGTACCTGTCTTGACGTCCCATAGTCTCACCGTATAATCATGACTTCCCGATACGATGAACTCTGAATCACTGGATATAGCCACAGCATATACTTAACTAGTGTGACCACTCATGGTCTTACAGGTACCTGTCTTGACGTCCCATAGTCTCACCGTATAATCATGACTTCCCGATACGATGAACTCTGAATCACTGGATATAGCCACAGCATGTACATAACTAGTGTGACCACTCATGGTCTTACAGGTACCTGTCTTGACGTCCCATAGTCTCACCGTACAATCTCCACTTCCCGATACGATGAACTCTGAATCACTGGATATAGCCACAGCATATACTTAACTAGTGTGACCACTCATGGTCTTACAGGTACCTGTCTTGACGTCCCATAGTCTCACCGTACAATCTCCACTTCCCGATACGATGAACTCTGAATCACTGGATATAGCCACAGCATATACTTAACTAGTGTGACCACTCATGGTCTTACAGGTACCTGTCTTGACGTCCCATAGTCTCACCGTACAATCTCCACTTCCCGATACGATGAACTCTGAATCACTGGATATAGCCACAGCATATACTTAACTAGTGTGACCACTCATGGTCTTACAGGTACCTGTCTTGACGTCCCATAGTCTCACCGTACAATCTCCACTTCCCGATACGATGAACTCTGAATCACTGGATATAGCCACAGCATATACTTAACTAGTGTGACCACTCATGGTCTTACAGGTACCTGTCTTGACGTCCCATAGTCTCACCGTACAATCTCCACTTCCCGATACGATGAACTCTGAATCACTGGATATAGCCACAGCATATACTTAACTAGTGTGACCACTCATGGTCTTACAGGTACCTGTCTTGACGTCCCATAGTCTCACCGTACAATCTCCACTTCCCGATACGATGAACTCTGAATCACTGGATATAGCCACAGCATGTACATAACTAGTGTGACCACTCATGGTCTTACAGGTACCTGTCTTGACGTCCCATAGTCTCACCGTACAATCTCCACTTCCCGATACGATGAACTCTGAATCACTGGATATAGCCACAGCATGTACATAACTAGTGTGACCACTCATGGTCTTAAAGGTACCTGTCTTGACGTCCCATAGTCTCACCGTCCAATCTCCACTTCCCGATACGATGAACTCTGAATCACTGGATATAGCCACAGCATATACTTAACTAGTGTGACCACTCATGGTCTTACAGGTACCTGTCTTGACGTCCCATAGTCTCACCGTACAATCTCCACTTCCCGATACGATGAACTCTGAATCACTGGATATAGCCACAGCATATACTTAACTAGTGTGACCACTCATGGTCTTACAGGTACCTGTCTTGACGTCCCATAGTCTCACCGTACAATCTCCACTTCCCGATACGATGAACTCTGAATCACTGGATATAGCCACAGCATATACTTAACTAGTGTGACCACTCATGGTCTTACAGGTACCTGTCTTGACGTCCCATAGTCTCACCGTACAATCTCCACTTCCCGATACGATGAACTCTGAATCACTGGATATAGCCACAGCATATACTTAACTAGTGTGACCACTCATGGTCTTACAGGTACCTGTCTTGACGTCCCATAGTCTCACCGTATAATCATGACTTCCCGATACGATGAACTCTGAATCACTGGATATAGCCACAGCATATACTTAACTAGTGTGACCACTCATGGTCTTACAGGTACCTGTCTTGACGTCCCATAGTCTCACCGTACAATCATGACTTCCCGATACGATGAACTCTGAATCACTGGATATAGCCACAGCATATACTTAACTAGTGTGACCACTCATGGTCTTACAGGTACCTGTCTTGACGTCCCATAGTCTCACCGTACAATCTCCACTTCCCGATACGATGAACTCTGAATCACTGGATATAGCCACAGCATATACTTAACTAGTGTGACCACTCATGGTCTTACAGGTACCTGTCTTGACGTCCCATAGTCTCACCGTATAATCATGACTTCCCGATACGATGAACTCTGAATCACTGGATATAGCCACAGCATATACTTAACTAGTGTGACCACTCATGGTCTTACAGGTACCTGTCTTGACGTCCCATAGTCTCACCGTACAATCTCCACTTCCCGATACGATGAACTCTGAATCACTGGATATAGCCACAGCATATACTTAACTAGTGTGACCACTCATGGTCTTACAGGTACCTGTCTTGACGTCCCATAGTCTCACCGTACAATCTCCACTTCCCGATACGATGAACTCTGAATCACTGGATATAGCCACAGCATATACTTAACTAGTGTGACCACTCATGGTCTTACAGGTACCTGTCTTGACGTCCCATAGTCTCACCGTATAATCTCCACTTCCCGATACGATGAACTCTGAATCACTGGATATAGCCACAGCATATACTTAACTAGTGTGACCACTCATGGTCTTACAGGTACCTGTCTTGACGTCCATAGTCTCACCGTATAATCATGACTTCCCGATACGATGAACTCTGAATCACTGGATATAGCCACAGCATATACTTAACTAGTGTGACCACTCATGGTCTTACAGGTACCTGTCTTGACGTCCCATAGTCTCACCGTACAATCATGACTTCCCGATACGATGAACTCTGAATCACTGGATATAGCCACAGCATATACTTAACTAGTGTGACCACTCATGGTCTTACAGGTACCTGTCTTGACGTCCCATAGTATCACCGTATAATCATGACTTCCCGATACGATGAACTCTGAATCACTGGATATAGCCACAGCATATACTTAACTAGTGTGACCACTCATGGTCTTACAGGTACCTGTCTTGACGTCCCATAGTCTCACCGTACAATCATGACTTCCCGATACGATGAACTCTGAATCACTGGATATAGCCACAGCATGTACATAACTAGTGTGACCACTCATGGTCTTACAGGTACCTGTCTTGACGTCCCATAGTCTCACCGTATAATCATGACTTCCCGATACGATGAACTCTGAATCACTGGATATAGCCACAGCATATACTTAACTAGTGTGACCACTCATGGTCTTACAGGTACCTGTCTTGACGTCCCATAGTCTCACCGTATAATCATGACTTCCCGATACGATGAACTCTGAATCACTGGATATAGCCACAGCATATACTTAACTAGTGTGACCACTCATGGTCTTACAGGTACCTGTCTTGACGTCCCATAGTCTCACCGTACAATCATGACTTCCCGATACGATGAACTCTGAATCACTGGATATAGCCACAGCATATACTTAACTAGTGTGACCACTCATGGTCTTACAGGTACCTGTCTTGACGTCCCATAGTCTCACCGTACAATCTCCACTTCCCGATACGATGAACTCTGAATCACTGGATATAGCCACAGCATATACTTAACTAGTGTGACCACTCATGGTCTTACAGGTACCTGTCTTGACGTCCCATAGTCTCACCGTATAATCATGACTTCCCGATACGATGAACTCTGAATCACTGGATATAGCCACAGCATATACTTAACTAGTGTGACCACTCATGGTCTTACAGGTACCTGTCTTGACGTCCCATAGTCTCACCGTACAATCATGACTTCCCGATACGATGAACTCTGAATCACTGGATATAGCCACAGCATATACTTAACTAGTGTGACCACTCATGGTCTTACAGGTACCTGTCTTGACGTCCCATAGTCTCACCGTACAATCTCCACTTCCCGATACGATGAACTCTGAATCACTGGATATAGCCACAGCATATACTTAACTAGTGTGACCACTCATGGTCTTACAGGTACCTGTCTTGACGTCCCATAGTCTCACCGTATAATCATGACTTCCCGATACGATGAACTCTGAATCACTGGATATAGCCACAGCATATACTTAACTAGTGTGACCACTCATGGTCTTACAGGTACCTGTCTTGACGTCCCATAGTCTCACCGTATAATCATGACTTCCCGATACGATGAACTCTGAATCACTGGATATAGCCACAGCATATACTTAACTAGTGTGACCACTCATGGTCTTACAGGTACCTGTCTTGACGTCCCATAGTCTCACCGTACAATCTCCACTTCCCGATACGATGAACTCTGAATCACTGGATATAGCCACAGCATATACTTAACTAGTGTGACCACTCATGGTCTTACAGGTACCTGTCTTGACGTCCCATAGTCTCACCGTACAATCTCCACTTCCCGATACGATGAACTCTGAATCACTGGATATAGCCACAGCATATACTTAACTAGTGTGACCACTCATGGTCTTACAGGTACCTGTCTTGACGTCCCATAGTCTCACCGTATAATCATGACTTCCCGATACGATGAACTCTGAATCACTGGATATAGCCACAGCATATACTTAACTAGTGTGACCACTCATGGTCTTACAGGTACCTGTCTTGACGTCCCATAGTCTCACCGTACAATCTCCACTTCCCGATACGATGAACTCTGAATCACTGGATATAGCCACAGCATATACTTAACTAGTGTGACCACTCATGGTCTTACAGGTACCTGTCTTGACGTCCCATAGTCTCACCGTACAATCTCCACTTCCCGATACGATGAACTCTGAATCACTGGATATAGCCACAGCATATACTTAACTAGTGTGACCACTCATGGTCTTACAGGTACCTGTCTTGACGTCCCATAGTCTCACCGTATAATCTCCACTTCCCGATACGATGAACTCTGAATCACTGGATATAGCCACAGCATATACTTAACTAGTGTGACCACTCATGGTCTTACAGGTACCTGTCTTGACGTCCCATAGTCTCACCGTATAATCATGACTTCCCGATACGATGAACTCTGAATCACTGGATATAGCCACAGCATATACTTAACTAGTGTGACCACTCATGGTCTTACAGGTACCTGTCTTGACGTCCCATAGTCTCACCGTACAATCATGACTTCCCGATACGATGAACTCTGAATCACTGGATATAGCCACAGCATATACTTAACTAGTGTGACCACTCATGGTCTTACAGGTACCTGTCTTGACGTCCCATAGTATCACCGTATAATCATGACTTCCCGATACGATGAACTCTGAATCACTGGATATAGCCACAGCATATACTTAACTAGTGTGACCACTCATGGTCTTACAGGTACCTGTCTTGACGTCCCATAGTCTCACCGTACAATCATGACTTCCCGATACGATGAACTCTGAATCACTGGATATAGCCACAGCATGTACATAACTAGTGTGACCACTCATGGTCTTACAGGTACCTGTCTTGACGTCCCATAGTCTCACCGTATAATCATGACTTCCCGATACGATGAACTCTGAATCACTGGATATAGCCACAGCATATACTTAACTAGTGTGACCACTCATGGTCTTACAGGTACCTGTCTTGACGTCCCATAGTCTCACCGTATAATCATGACTTCCCGATACGATGAACTCTGAATCACTGGATATAGCCACAGCATATACTTAACTAGTGTGACCACTCATGGTCTTACAGGTACCTGTCTTGACGTCCCATAGTCTCACCGTATAATCATGACTTCCCGATACGATGAACTCTGAATCACTGGATATAGCCACAGCATATACTTAACTAGTGTGACCACTCATGGTCTTACAGGTACCTGTCTTGACGTCCCATAGTCTCACCGTACAATCTCCACTTCCCGATACGATGAACTCTGAATCACTGGATATAGCCACAGCATATACTTAACTAGTGTGACCACTCATGGTCTTACAGGTACCTGTCTTGACGTCCCATAGTCTCACCGTACAATCTCCACTTCCCGATACGATGAACTCTGAATCACTGGATATAGCCACAGCATATACTTAACTAGTGTGACCACTCATGGTCTTACAGGTACCTGTCTTGACGTCCCATAGTCTCACCGTACAATCTCCACTTCCCGATACGATGAACTCTGAATCACTGGATATAGCCACAGCATATACTTAACTAGTGTGACCACTCATGGTCTTACAGGTACCTGTCTTGACGTCCCATAGTCTCACCGTATAATCATGACTTCCCGATACGATGAACTCTGAATCACTGGATATAGCCACAGCATATACTTAACTAGTGTGACCACTCATGGTCTTACAGGTACCTGTCTTGACGTCCCATAGTCTCACCGTACAATCATGACTTCCCGATACGATGAACTCTGAATCACTGGATATAGCCACAGCATATACTTAACTAGTGTGACCACTCATGGTCTTACAGGTACCTGTCTTGACGTCCCATAGTCTCACCGTACAATCTCCACTTCCCGATACGATGAACTCTGAATCACTGGATATAGCCACAGCATATACTTAACTAGTGTGACCACTCATGGTCTTACAGGTACCTGTCTTGACGTCCCATAGTCTCACCGTATAATCATGACTTCCCGATACGATGAACTCTGAATCACTGGATATAGCCACAGCATATACATAACTAGTGTGACCACTCATGGTCTTACAGGTACCTGTCTTGACGTCCCATAGTCTCACCGTATAATCTCCACTTCCCGATACGATGAACTCTGAATCACTGGATATAGCCACAGCATATACTTAACTAGTGTGACCACTCATGGTCTTACAGGTACCTGTCTTGACGTCCCATAGTCTCACCGTATAATCATGACTTCCCGATACGATGAACTCTGAATCACTGGATATAGCCACAGCATGTACATAACTAGTGTGACCACTCATGGTCTTACAGGTACCTGTCTTGACGTCCCATAGTCTCACCGTACAATCTCCACTTCCCGATACGATGAACTCTGAATCACTGGATATAGCCACAGCATATACTTAACTAGTGTGACCACTCATGGTCTTACAGGTACCTGTCTTGACGTCCCATAGTCTCACCGTACAATCTCCACTTCCCGATACGATGAACTCTGAATCACTGGATATAGCCACAGCATATACTTAACTAGTGTGACCACTCATGGTCTTACAGGTACCTGTCTTGACGTCCCATAGTCTCACCGTACAATCTCCACTTCCCGATACGATGAACTCTGAATCACTGGATATAGCCACAGCATATACTTAACTAGTGTGACCACTCATGGTCTTACAGGTACCTGTCTTGACGTCCCATAGTCTCACCGTACAATCTCCACTTCCCGATACGATGAACTCTGAATCACTGGATATAGCCACAGCATATACTTAACTAGTGTGACCACTCATGGTCTTACAGGTACCTGTCTTGACGTCCCATAGTCTCACCGTACAATCTCCACTTCCCGATACGATGAACTCTGAATCACTGGATATAGCCACAGCATGTACATAACTAGTGTGACCACTCATGGTCTTACAGGTACCTGTCTTGACGTCCCATAGTCTCACCGTACAATCTCCACTTCCCGATACGATGAACTCTGAATCACTGGATATAGCCACAGCATGTACTTAACTAGTGTGACCACTCATGGTCTTACAGGTACCTGTCTTGACGTCCCATAGTCTCACCGTACAATCTCCACTTCCCGATACGATGAACTCTGAATCACTGGATATAGCCACAGCATATACTTAACTAGTGTGACCACTCATGGTCTTACAGGTACCTGTCTTGACGTCCCATAGTCTCACCGTATAATCTCCACTTCCCGATACGATGAACTCTGAATCACTGGATATAGCCACAGCATATACTTAACTAGTGTGACCACTCATGGTCTTACAGGTACCTGTCTTGACGTCCCATAGTCTCACCGTACAATCTCCACTTCCCGATACGATGAACTCTGAATCACTGGATATAGCCACAGCATGTACATAACTAGTGTGACCACTCATGGTCTTACAGGTACCTGTCTTGACGTCCCATAGTCTCACCGTATAATCATGACTTCCCGATACGATGAACTCTGAATCACTGGATATAGCCACAGCATATACTTAACTAGTGTGACCACTCATGGTCTTACAGGTACCTGTCTTGACGTCCCATAGTCTCACCGTACAATCATGACTTCCCGATACGATGAACTCTGAATCACTGGATATAGCCACAGCATGTACATAACTAGTGTGACCACTCATGGTCTTACAGGTACCTGTCTTGACGTCCCATAGTCTCACCGTATAATCATGACTTCCCGATACGATGAACTCTGAATCACTGGATATAGCCACAGCATATACTTAACTAGTGTGACCACTCATGGTCTTACAGGTACCTGTCTTGACGTCCCATAGTCTCACCGTATAATCATGACTTCCCGATACGATGAACTCTGAATCACTGGATATAGCCACAGCATGTACATAACTAGTGTGACCACTCATGGTCTTACAGGTACCTGTCTTGACGTCCCATAGTCTCACCGTATAATCATGACTTCCCGATACGATGAACTCTGAATCACTGGATATAGCCACAGCATATACTTAACTAGTGTGACCACTCATGGTCTTACAGGTACCTGTCTTGACGTCCCATAGTCTCACCGTATAATCATGACTTCCCGATACGATGAACTCTGAATCACTGGATATAGCCACAGCATATACTTAACTAGTGTGACCACTCATGGTCTTACAGGTACCTGTCTTGACGTCCCATAGTATCACCGTATAATCATGACTTCCCGATACGATGAACTCTGAATCACTGGATATAGCCACAGCATATACTTAACTAGTGTGACCACTCATGGTCTTACAGGTACCTGTCTTGACGTCCCATAGTCTCACCGTACAATCATGACTTCCCGATACGATGAACTCTGAATCACTGGATATAGCCACAGCATGTACATAACTAGTGTGACCACTCATGGTCTTACAGGTACCTGTCTTGACGTCCCATAGTCTCACCGTATAATCATGACTTCCCGATACGATGAACTCTGAATCACTGGATATAGCCACAGCATATACTTAACTAGTGTGACCACTCATGGTCTTACAGGTACCTGTCTTGACGTCCCATAGTCTCACCGTATAATCATGACTTCCCGATACGATGAACTCTGAATCACTGGATATAGCCACAGCATGTACATAACTAGTGTGACCACTCATGGTCTTACAGGTACCTGTCTTGACGTCCCATAGTCTCACCGTACAATCTCCACTTCCCGATACGATGAACTCTGAATCACTGGATATAGCCACAGCATATACTTAACTAGTGTGACCACTCATGGTCTTACAGGTACCTGTCTTGACGTCCCATAGTCTCACCGTACAATCTCCACTTCCCGATACGATGAACTCTGAATCACTGGATATAGCCACAGCATATACTTAACTAGTGTGACCACTCATGGTCTTACAGGTACCTGTCTTGACGTCCCATAGTCTCACCGTACAATCTCCACTTCCCGATACGATGAACTCTGAATCACTGGATATAGCCACAGCATATACTTAACTAGTGTGACCACTCATGGTCTTACAGGTACCTGTCTTGACGTCCCATAGTCTCACCGTACAATCTCCACTTCCCGATACGATGAACTCTGAATCACTGGATATAGCCACAGCATATACTTAACTAGTGTGACCACTCATGGTCTTACAGGTACCTGTCTTGACGTCCCATAGTCTCACCGTATAATCATGACTTCCCGATACGATGAACTCTGAATCACTGGATATAGCCACAGCATGTACATAACTAGTGTGACCACTCATGGTCTTACAGGTACCTGTCTTGACGTCCCATAGTCTCACCGTACAATCTCCACTTCCCGATACGATGAACTCTGAATCACTGGATATAGCCACAGCATGTACATAACTAGTGTGACCACTCATGGTCTTAAAGGTACCTGTCTTGACGTCCCATAGTCTCACCGTCCAATCTCCACTTCCCGATACGATGAACTCTGAATCACTGGATATAGCCACAGCATATACTTAACTAGTGTGACCACTCATGGTCTTACAGGTACCTGTCTTGACGTCCCATAGTCTCACCGTACAATCTCCACTTCCCGATACGATGAACTCTGAATCACTGGATATAGCCACAGCATATACTTAACTAGTGTGACCACTCATGGTCTTACAGGTACCTGTCTTGACGTCCCATAGTATCACCGTATAATCATGACTTCCCGATACGATGAACTCTGAATCACTGGATATAGCCACAGCATATACTTAACTAGTGTGACCACTCATGGTCTTACAGGTACCTGTCTTGACGTCCCATAGTCTCACCGTACAATCATGACTTCCCGATACGATGAACTCTGAATCACTGGATATAGCCACAGCATGTACATAACTAGTGTGACCACTCATGGTCTTACAGGTACCTGTCTTGACGTCCCATAGTCTCACCGTATAATCATGACTTCCCGATACGATGAACTCTGAATCACTGGATATAGCCACAGCATATACTTAACTAGTGTGACCACTCATGGTCTTACAGGTACCTGTCTTGACGTCCCATAGTCTCACCGTATAATCATGACTTCCCGATACGATGAACTCTGAATCACTGGATATAGCCACAGCATATACTTAACTAGTGTGACCACTCATGGTCTTACAGGTACCTGTCTTGACGTCCCATAGTATCACCGTATAATCATGACTTCCCGATACGATGAACTCTGAATCACTGGATATAGCCACAGCATATACTTAACTAGTGTGACCACTCATGGTCTTACAGGTACCTGTCTTGACGTCCCATAGTCTCACCGTACAATCATGACTTCCCGATACGATGAACTCTGAATCACTGGATATAGCCACAGCATGTACATAACTAGTGTGACCACTCATGGTCTTACAGGTACCTGTCTTGACGTCCCATAGTCTCACCGTATAATCATGACTTCCCGATACGATGAACTCTGAATCACTGGATATAGCCACAGCATATACTTAACTAGTGTGACCACTCATGGTCTTACAGGTACCTGTCTTGACGTCCCATAGTCTCACCGTATAATCATGACTTCCCGATACGATGAACTCTGAATCACTGGATATAGCCACAGCATGTACATAACTAGTGTGACCACTCATGGTCTTACAGGTACCTGTCTTGACGTCCCATAGTCTCACCGTACAATCTCCACTTCCCGATACGATGAACTCTGAATCACTGGATATAGCCACAGCATATACTTAACTAGTGTGACCACTCATGGTCTTACAGGTACCTGTCTTGACGTCCCATAGTCTCACCGTACAATCTCCACTTCCCGATACGATGAACTCTGAATCACTGGATATAGCCACAGCATATACTTAACTAGTGTGACCACTCATGGTCTTACAGGTACCTGTCTTGACGTCCCATAGTCTCACCGTACAATCTCCACTTCCCGATACGATGAACTCTGAATCACTGGATATAGCCACAGCATATACTTAACTAGTGTGACCACTCATGGTCTTACAGGTACCTGTCTTGACGTCCCATAGTCTCACCGTACAATCTCCACTTCCCGATACGATGAACTCTGAATCACTGGATATAGCCACAGCATATACTTAACTAGTGTGACCACTCATGGTCTTACATGTACCTGTCTTGACGTCCCATAGTCTCACCGTACAATCTCCACTTCCCGATACGATGAACTCTGAATCACTGGATATAGCCACAGCATGTACATAACTAGTGTGACCACTCATGGTCTTACAGGTACCTGTCTTGACGTCCCATAGTCTCACCGTACAATCTCCACTTCCCGATACGATGAACTCTGAATCACTGGATATAGCCACAGCATGTACATAACTAGTGTGACCACTCATGGTCTTAAAGGTACCTGTCTTGACGTCCCATAGTCTCACCGTCCAATCTCCACTTCCCGATACGATGAACTCTGAATCACTGGATATAGCCACAGCATATACTTAACTAGTGTGACCACTCATGGTCTTACAGGTACCTGTCTTGACGTCCCATAGTCTCACCGTACAATCTCCACTTCCCGATACGATGAACTCTGAATCACTGGATATAGCCACAGCATATACTTAACTAGTGTGACCACTCATGGTCTTACAGGTACCTGTCTTGACGTCCCATAGTCTCACCGTACAATCTCCACTTCCCGATACGATGAACTCTGAATCACTGGATATAGCCACAGCATATACTTAACTAGTGTGACCACTCATGGTCTTACAGGTACCTGTCTTGACGTCCCATAGTCTCACCGTACAATCTCCACTTCCCGATACGATGAACTCTGAATCACTGGATATAGCCACAGCATATACTTAACTAGTGTGACCACTCATGGTCTTACAGGTACCTGTCTTGACGTCCCATAGTCTCACCGTATAATCATGACTTCCCGATACGATGAACTCTGAATCACTGGATATAGCCACAGCATATACTTAACTAGTGTGACCACTCATGGTCTTACAGGTACCTGTCTTGACGTCCCATAGTCTCACCGTACAATCTCCACTTCCCGATACGATGAACTCTGAATCACTGGATATAGCCACAGCATATACTTAACTAGTGTGACCACTCATGGTCTTACAGGTACCTGTCTTGACGTCCCATAGTCTCACCGTACAATCTCCACTTCCCGATACGATGAACTCTGAATCACTGGATATAGCCACAGCATATACTTAACTAGTGTGACCACTCATGGTCTTACAGGTACCTGTCTTGACGTCCCATAGTCTCACCGTATAATCATGACTTCCCGATACGATGAACTCTGAATCACTGGATATAGCCACAGCATATACTTAACTAGTGTGACCACTCATGGTCTTACAGGTACCTGTCTTGACGTCCCATAGTCTCACCGTACAATCTCCACTTCCCGATACGATGAACTCTGAATCACTGGATATAGCCACAGCATATACTTAACTAGTGTGACCACTCATGGTCTTACAGGTACCTGTCTTGACGTCCCATAGTCTCACCGTACAATCTCCACTTCCCGATACGATGAACTCTGAATCACTGGATATAGCCACAGCATATACTTAACTAGTGTGACCACTCATGGTCTTACAGGTACCTGTCTTGACGTCCCATAGTCTCACCGTACAATCTCCACTTCCCGATACGATGAACTCTGAATCACTGGATATAGCCACAGCATATACTTAACTAGTGTGACCACTCATGGTCTTACAGGTACCTGTCTTGACGTCCCATAGTCTCACCGTATAATCATGACTTCCCGATACGATGAACTCTGAATCACTGGATATAGCCACAGCATATACTTAACTAGTGTGACCACTCATGGTCTTACAGGTACCTGTCTTGACGTCCCATAGTCTCACCGTACAATCTCCACGTCCCGATACGATGAACTCTGAATCACTGGATATAGCCACAGCATATACTTAACTAGTGTGACCACTCATGGTCTTACAGGTACCTGTCTTGACGTCCCATAGTCTCACCGTACAATCTCCACTTCCCGATACGATGAACTCTGAATCACTGGATATAGCCACAGCATATACTTAACTAGTGTGACCACTCATGGTCTTACAGGTACCTGTCTTGACGTCCCATAGTCTCACCGTACAATCTCCACTTCCCGATACGATGAACTCTGAATCACTGGATATAGCCACAGCATATACTTAACTAGTGTGACCACTCATGGTCTTACAGGTACCTGTCTTGACGTCCCATAGTCTCACCGTACAATCTCCACTTCCCGATACGATGAACTCTGAATCACTGGATATAGCCACAGCATATACTTAACTAGTGTGACCACTCATGGTCTTACAGGTACCTGTCTTGACGTCCCATAGTCTCACCGTACAATCTCCACTTCCCGATACGATGAACTCTGAATCACTGGATATAGCCACAGCATATACTTAACTAGTGTGACCACTCATGGTCTTACAGGTACCTGTCTTGACGTCCCATAGTCTCACCGTACAATCTCCACTTCCCGATACGATGAACTCTGAATCACTGGATATAGCCACAGCATGTACATAACTAGTGTGACCACTCATGGTCTTACAGGTACCTGTCTTGACGTCCCATAGTCTCACCGTACAATCTCCACTTCCCGATACGATGAACTCTGAATCACTGGATATAGCCACAGCATGTACATAACTAGTGTGACCACTCATGGTCTTAAAGGTACCTGTCTTGACGTCCCATAGTCTCACCGTCCAATCTCCACTTCCCGATACGATGAACTCTGAATCACTGGATATAGCCACAGCATATACTTAACTAGTGTGACCACTCATGGTCTTACAGGTACCTGTCTTGACGTCCCATAGTCTCACCGTACAATCTCCACTTCCCGATACGATGAACTCTGAATCACTGGATATAGCCACAGCATATACTTAACTAGTGTGACCACTCATGGTCTTACAGGTACCTGTCTTGACGTCCCATAGTCTCACCGTACAATCTCCACTTCCCGATACGATGAACTCTGAATCACTGGATATAGCCACAGCATATACTTAACTAGTGTGACCACTCATGGTCTTACAGGTACCTGTCTTGACGTCCCATAGTCTCACCGTACAATCTCCACTTCCGATACGATGAACTCTGAATCACTGGATATAGCCACAGCATATACTTAACTAGTGTGACCACTCATGGTCTTACAGGTACCTGTCTTGACGTCCCATAGTCTCACCGTATAATCATGACTTCCCGATACGATGAACTCTGAATCACTGGATATAGCCACAGCATATACTTAACTAGTGTGACCACTCATGGTCTTACAGGTACCTGTCTTGACGTCCCATAGTCTCACCGTACAATCTCCACTTCCCGATACGATGAACTCTGAATCACTGGATATAGCCACAGCATATACTTAACTAGTGTGACCACTCATGGTCTTACAGGTACCTGTCTTGACGTCCATAGTCTCACCGTACAATCTCCACTTCCCGATACGATGAACTCTGAATCACTGGATATAGCCACAGCATATACTTAACTAGTGTGACCACTCATGGTCTTACAGGTACCTGTCTTGACGTCCCATAGTCTCACCGTATAATCATGACTTCCCGATACGATGAACTCTGAATCACTGGATATAGCCACAGCATATACTTAACTAGTGTGACCACTCATGGTCTTACAGGTACCTGTCTTGACGTCCCATAGTCTCACCGTACAATCTCCACTTCCCGATACGATGAACTCTGAATCACTGGATATAGCCACAGCATATACTTAACTAGTGTGACCACTCATGGTCTTACAGGTACCTGTCTTGACGTCCCATAGTCTCACCGTACAATCTCCACTTCCCGATACGATGAACTCTGAATCACTGGATATAGCCACAGCATATACTTAACTAGTGTGACCACTCATGGTCTTACAGGTACCTGTCTTGACGTCCCATAGTCTCACCGTACAATCTCCACTTCCCGATACGATGAACTCTGAATCACTGGATATAGCCACAGCATATACTTAACTAGTGTGACCACTCATGGTCTTACAGGTACCTGTCTTGACGTCCCATAGTCTCACCGTACAATCTCCACTTCCCGATACGATGAACTCTGAATCACTGGATATAGCCACAGCATATACTTAACTAGTGTGACCACTCATGGTCTTACAGGTACCTGTCTTGACGTCCCATAGTCTCACCGTACAATCTCCACTTCCCGATACGATGAACTCTGAATCACTGGATATAGCCACAGCATATACTTAACTAGTGTGACCACTCATGGTCTTACAGGTACCTGTCTTGACGTCCCATAGTCTCACCGTATAATCATGACTTCCCGATACGATGAACTCTGAATCACTGGATATAGCCACAGCATATACTTAACTAGTGTGACCACTCATGGTCTTACAGGTACCTGTCTTGACGTCCCATAGTCTCACCGTACAATCTCCACTTCCCGATACGATGAACTCTGAATCACTGGATATAGCCACAGCATATACTTAACTAGTGTGACCACTCATGGTCTTACAGGTACCTGTCTTGACGTCCCATAGTCTCACCGTACAATCTCCACTTCCCGATACGATGAACTCTGAATCACTGGATATAGCCACAGCATATACTTAACTAGTGT
Source organism: Loxodes magnus (assembly GCA_946699065.1). Classification (NCBI taxonomy): domain Eukaryota; phylum Ciliophora; class Karyorelictea; order Loxodida; family Loxodidae; genus Loxodes; species Loxodes magnus. Next base: position 23,972 of record CAMPDV010005361.1, read on the forward strand.
GACCACTCATGGTCTTACAGGTACCTGTCTTGACGTCCCATAGTCTCACCGTACAATCTCCACTTCCCGATACGATGAACTCTGAATCACTGGATATAGCCACAGCATATACTTAACTAGTGTGACCACTCATGGTCTTACAGGTACCTGTCTTGACGTCCCATAGTCTCACCGTACAATCTCCACTTCCCGATACGATGAACTCTGAATCACTGGATATAGCCACAGCATATACTTAACTAGTGTGACCACTCATGGTCTTACAGGTACCTGTCTTGACGTCCCATAGTCTCACCGTACAATCTCCACTTCCCGATACGATGAACTCTGAATCACTGGATATAGCCACAGCATATACTTAACTAGTGTGACCACTCATGGTCTTACAGGTACCTGTCTTGACGTCCCATAGTCTCACCGTACAATCTCCACTTCCCGATACGATGAACTCTGAATCACTGGATATAGCCACAGCATATACTTAACTAGTGTGACCACTCATGGTCTTACAGGTACCTGTCTTGACGTCCCATAGTCTCACCGTACAATCTCCACTTCCCGATACGATGAACTCTGAATCACTGGATATAGCCACAGCATGTACATAACTAGTGTGACCACTCATGGTCTTACAGGTACCTGTCTTGACGTCCCATAGTCTCACCGTACAATCTCCACTTCCCGATACGATGAACTCTGAATCACTGGATATAGCCACAGCATGTACATAACTAGTGTGACCACTCATGGTCTTAAAGGTACCTGTCTTGACGTCCCATAGTCTCACCGTCCAATCTCCACTTCCCGATACGATGAACTCTGAATCACTGGATATAGCCACAGCATATACTTAACTAGTGTGACCACTCATGGTCTTACAGGTACCTGTCTTGACGTCCCATAGTCTCACCGTACAATCTCCACTTCCCGATACGATGAACTCTGAATCACTGGATATAGCCACAGCATATACTTAACTAGTGTGACCACTCATGGTCTTACAGGTACCTGTCTTGACGTCCCATAGTCTCACCGTACAATCTCCACTTCCCGATACGATGAACTCTGAATCACTGGATATAGCCACAGCATATACTTAACTAGTGTGACCACTCATGGTCTTACAGGTACCTGTCTTGACGTCCCATAGTCTCACCGTACAATCTCCACTTCCCGATACGATGAACTCTGAATCACTGGATATAGCCACAGCATATACTTAACTAGTGTGACCACTCATGGTCTTACAGGTACCTGTCTTGACGTCCCATAGTCTCACCGTATAATCATGACTTCCCGATACGATGAACTCTGAATCACTGGATATAGCCACAGCATATACTTAACTAGTGTGACCACTCATGGTCTTACAGGTACCTGTCTTGACGTCCCATAGTCTCACCGTACAATCTCCACTTCCCGATACGATGAACTCTGAATCACTGGATATAGCCACAGCATATACTTAACTAGTGTGACCACTCATGGTCTTACAGGTACCTGTCTTGACGTCCCATAGTCTCACCGTACAATCTCCACTTCCCGATACGATGAACTCTGAATCACTGGATATAGCCACAGCATATACTTAACTAGTGTGACCACTCATGGTCTTACAGGTACCTGTCTTGACGTCCCATAGTCTCACCGTACAATCTCCACTTCCCGATACGATGAACTCTGAATCACTGGATATAGCCACAGCATATACTTAACTAGTGTGACCACTCATGGTCTTACAGGTACCTGTCTTGACGTCCCATAGTCTCACCGTACAATCTCCACTTCCCGATACGATGAACTCTGAATCACTGGATATAGCCACAGCATGTACATAACTAGTGTGACCACTCATGGTCTTAAAGGTACCTGTCTTGACGTCCCATAGTCTCACCGTCCAATCTCCACTTCCCGATACGATGAACTCTGAATCACTGGATATAGCCACAGCATATACTTAACTAGTGTGACCACTCATGGTCTTACAGGTACCTGTCTTGACGTCCCATAGTCTCACCGTACAATCTCCACTTCCCGATACGATGAACTCTGAATCACTGGATATAGCCACAGCATATACTTAACTAGTGTGACCACTCATGGTCTTACAGGTACCTGTCTTGACGTCCCATAGTCTCACCGTACAATCTCCACTTCCCGATACGATGAACTCTGAATCACTGGATATAGCCACAGCATATACTTAACTAGTGTGACCACTCATGGTCTTACAGGTACCTGTCTTGACGTCCCATAGTCTCACCGTACAATCTCCACTTCCCGATACGATGAACTCTGAATCACTGGATATAGCCACAGCATATACTTAACTAGTGTGACCACTCATGGTCTTACAGGTACCTGTCTTGACGTCCCATAGTCTCACCGTATAATCATGACTTTCCGATACGATGAACTCTGAATCACTGGATATAGCCACAGCATATACTTAACTAGTGTGACCACTCATGGTCTTACAGGTACCTGTCTTGACGTCCCATAGTCTCACCGTACAATCTCCACTTCCCGATACGATGAACTCTGAATCACTGGATATAGCCACAGCATATACTTAACTAGTGTGACCACTCATGGTCTTACAGGTACCTGTCTTGACGTCCCATAGTCTCACCGTACAATCTCCACTTCCCGATACGATGAACTCTGAATCACTGGATATAGCCACAGCATATACTTAACTAGTGTGACCACTCATGGTCTTACAGGTACCTGTCTTGACGTCCCATAGTCTCACCGTATAATCATGACTTCCCGATACGATGAACTCTGAATCACTGGATATAGCCACAGCATATACTTAACTAGTGTGACCACTCATGGTCTTACAGGTACCTGTCTTGACGTCCCATAGTCTCACCGTACAATCTCCACTTCCCGATACGATGAACTCTGAATCACTGGATATAGCCACAGCATATACTTAACTAGTGTGACCACTCATGGTCTTACAGGTACCTGTCTTGACGTCCCATAGTCTCACCGTACAATCTCCACTTCCCGATACGATGAACTCTGAATCACTGGATATAGCCACAGCATATACTTAACTAGTGTGACCACTCATGGTCTTACAGGTACCTGTCTTGACGTCCCATAGTCTCACCGTACAATCTCCACTTCCCGATACGATGAACTCTGAATCACTGGATATAGCCACAGCATATACTTAACTAGTGTGACCACTCATGGTCTTACAGGTACCTGTCTTGACGTCCCATAGTCTCACCGTACAATCTCCACTTCCCGATACGATGAACTCTGAATCACTGGATATAGCCACAGCATATACTTAACTAGTGTGACCACTCATGGTCTTACAGGTACCTGTCTTGACGTCCCATAGTCTCACCGTACAATCTCCACTTCCCGATACGATGAACTCTGAATCACTGGATATAGCCACAGCATATACTTAACTAGTGTGACCACTCATGGTCTTACAGGTACCTGTCTTGACGTCCCATAGTCTCACCGTATAATCATGACTTCCCGATACGATGAACTCTGAATCACTGGATATAGCCACAGCATATACTTAACTAGTGTGACCACTCATGGTCTTACAGGTACCTGTCTTGACGTCCCATAGTCTCACCGTACAATCTCCACTTCCCGATACGATGAACTCTGAATCACTGGATATAGCCACAGCATATACTTAACTAGTGTGACCACTCATGGTCTTACAGGTACCTGTCTTGACGTCCCATAGTCTCACCGTACAATCTCCACTTCCCGATACGATGAACTCTGAATCACTGGATATAGCCACAGCATATACTTAACTAGTGTGACCACTCATGGTCTTACAGGTACCTGTCTTGACGTCCCATAGTCTCACCGTACAATCTCCACTTCCCGATACGATGAACTCTGAATCACTGGATATAGCCACAGCATATACTTAACTAGTGTGACCACTCATGGTCTTACAGGTACCTGTCTTGACGTCCCATAGTCTCACCGTACAATCTCCACTTCCCGATACGATGAACTCTGAATCACTGGATATAGCCACAGCATATACTTAACTAGTGTGACCACTCATGTCTTACAGGTACCTGTCTTGACGTCCCATAGTCTCACCGTACAATCTCCACTTCCCGATACGATGAACT
>CAMPDV010005362.1:0-25995 GCA_946699065.1 Loxodes magnus
AAAAAAAGTTATAAGAATTTAGAAAAGTGAGGAAGTAAAGTAAGAAAAGAAGAAAGAATTTCAGATTTAGAATTACTAAAACTGGATAAAAAGAGATAAAAGAAATAGAAAAGTGAGGAAGTAAAGTAAGAAAAGAAGAAAGAATTTCAGATTTAGAATTACTAAAACTGGATAAAGAGAAGTTATAAGAATTTAGAAAAGTGAGGAAGTAAAGTAAGAAAAGAAGAAAGAATTTCAGATTTAGAATTACTAAAACTGGATAAAAGAAGTTATAAGAATTTAGAAAAGTGAGGAAGTAAAGTAAGAAAAGAAGAAAGAATTTCAGATTTAGAATTACTATAACTGGATAAAAAGAAGTTATAAGAATTTAGAAAAGTGAGGAAGTAAAGTAAGAAAAGAAGAAAGAATTTCAGATTTAGAATTACTATAACTGGATAAAAAGAGATAAAAGAAATAGAAAAGTGAGGAAGTAAAGTAAGAAAAGAAGAAAGAATTTCAGATTTAGAATTACTAAAACTGGATAAAGAGAAGTTATAAGAATTTAGAAAAGTGAGGAAGTAAAGTAAGAAAAGAAGAAAGAATTTCAGATTTAGAATTACTAAAACTGGATAAAAAGAAGTTATAAGAATTTAGAAAAGTGAGGAAGTAAAGTAAGAAAAGAAGAAAGAATTTCAGATTTAGAATTACTAAAACTGGATAAAAAGAGATAAAAGAAATAGAAAAGTGAGGAAGTAAAGTAAGAAAAGAAGAAAGAATTTCAGATTTAGAATTACTAAAACTGGATAAAGAGGTTATAAACATTTAGAAAAGTGAGGAAGTAAAGTAAGAAAAGAAGAAAGAATTTCAGATTTAGAATTACTATAACTGGATAAAGAGAAGTTATAAGAATTTAGAAAAGTGAGGAAGTAAAGTAAGAAAAGAAGAAAGAATTTCAGATTTAGAATTACTAAAACTGGATAAAAAGAGATAAAAGAAATAGAAAAGTGAGGAAGTAAAGTAAGAAAAGAAGAAAGAATTTCAGATTTAGAATTACTATAACTGGATAAAGAGAAGTTATAAGAATTTAGAAAAGTGAGGAAGTAAAGTAAGAAAAGAAGAAAGAATTTCAGATTTAGAATTACTAAAACTGGATAAAAAAAGTTATAAGAATTTATAAAAGTGAGGAAGTAAAGTAAGAAAAGAAGAAAGAATTTCAGATTTAGAATTACTAAAACTGGATAAAGAGAAGTTATAAGAATTTAGAAAAGTGAGGAAGTAAAGTAAGAAAAGAAGAAAGAATTTCAGATTTAGAATTACTAAAACTGGATAAAAAGAAGTTATAAGAATTTAGAAAAGTGAGGAAGTAAAGTAAGAAAAGAAGAAAGAATTTCAGATTTAGAATTACTAAAACTGGATAAAAAGAGATAAAAGAAATAGAAAAGTGAGGAAGTAAAGTAAGAAAAGAAGAAAGAATTTCAGATTTAGAATTACTAAAACTGGATAAAGAGAAGTTATAAGAATTTAGAAAAGTGAGGAAGTAAAGTAAGAAAAGAAGAAAGAATTTCAGATTTAGAATTACTAAAACTGGATAAAAAGAGATAAAAGAATTTAGAAAAGTGAGGAAGTAAAGTAAGAAAAGAAGAAAGAATTTCAGATTTAGAATTACTAAAACTGGATAAAGAGGTTATAAACTCTTAGAAAAGTGAGGAAGTAAAGTAAGAAAAGAAGAAAGAATTTCAGATTTAGAATTACTAAAACTAGATAAAAAAAGTTATAAAAATTTAGAAAAGTGAGGAAGTAAAGTAAGAAAAGAAGAAAGAATTTCAGATTTAGAATTACTAAAACTGGATAAAAAGAAGTTATAAGAATTTAGAAAAGTGAGGAAGTAAAGTAAGAAAAGAAGAAAGAATTTCAGATTTAGAATTACTAAAACTGGATAAAAAGAAGTTATAAGAATTTAGAAAAGTGAGGAAGTAAAGTAAGTATAGAAGCAAGAATTTCAGATTTAGAATTACTATAACTGGATAAAAAGAAGTCATAAGAATTTAGAAAAGTGAGGAAGTAAAGTAAGAAAAGAAGAAAGAATTTCAGATTTAGAATTACTATAACTGGATAAAGAGAAGTTATAAGAATTTAGAAAAGTGAGGAAGTAAAGTAAGAAAAGAAGAAAGAATTTCAGATTTAGAATTACTATAACTGGATAAAAAGAGATAAAAGAAATAGAAAAGTGAGGAAGTAAAGTAAGAAAAGAAGAAAGAATTTCAGATTTAGAATTACTAAAACTGGATAAAGAGGTTATAAACATTTAGAAAAGTGAGGAAGTAAAGTAAGAAAAGAAGAAAGAATTTCAGATTTAGAATTACTAAAACTGGATAAAGAGAAGTTATAAGAATTTAGAAAAGTGAGGAAGTAAAGTAAGAAAAGAAGAAAGAATTTCAGATTTAGAATTACTATAACTGGATAAAGAGAAGTTATAAGAATTTAGAAAAGTGAGGAAGTAAAGTAAGTATAGAAGAAAGAATTTCAGATTTAGAATTACTAAAACTGGATAAAAAGAAGTCATAAGAATTTAGAAAAGTGAGGAAGTAAAGTAAGAAAAGAAGAAAGAATTTCAGATTTAGAATTACTAAAACTGGATAAAAAGAAGTTATAAGAATTTAGAAAAGTGAGGAAGTAAAGTAAGAAAAGAAGAAAGAATTTCAGATTTAGAATTACTAAAACTGGATAAAAAGAGATAAAAGAAATAGAAAAGTGAGGAAGTAAAGTAAGAAAAGAAGAAAGAATTTCAGATTTAGAATTACTATAACTGGATAAAAAGAGATAAAAGAAATAACAAAGTGAGGAAGTAAAGTAAGAAAAGAAGAAAGAATTTCAGATTTAGAATTACTATAACTGGATAAAGAGAAGTTATAAACATTTAGAAAAGTGAGGAAGTAAAGTAAGAAAAGAAGAAAGAATTTCAGATTTAGAATTACTAAAACTGGATAAAAAGAAGTTATAAGAATTTAGAAAAGTGAGGAAGTAAAGTAAGAAAAGAAGAAAGAATTTCAGATTTAGAATTACTAAAACTGGATAAAAAGAGATAAAAGAAATAGAAAAGTGAGGAAGTAAAGTAAGAAAAGAAGAAAGAATTTCAGATTTAGAATTACTAAAACTGGATAAAGAGGTTATAAACATTTAGAAAAGTGAGGAAGTAAAGTAAGAAAAGAAGAAAGAATTTCAGATTTAGAATTACTATAACTGGATAAAGAGAAGTTATAAGAATTTAGAAAAGTGAGGAAGTAAAGTAAGAAAAGAAGAAAGAATTTCAGATTTAGAATTACTAAAACTGGATAAAAAGAGATAAAAGAAATAGAAAAGTGAGGAAGTAAAGTAAGAAAAGAAGAAAGAATTTCAGATTTAGAATTACTATAACTGGATAAAGAGAAGTTATAAGAATTTAGAAAAGTGAGGAAGTAAAGTAAGAAAAGAAGAAAGAATTTCAGATTTAGAATTACTAAAACTGGATAAAAAAAGTTATAAGAATTTATAAAAGTGAGGAAGTAAAGTAAGAAAAGAAGAAAGAATTTCAGATTTAGAATTACTAAAACTGGATAAAAAGAGATAAAAGAATTTAGAAAAGTGAGGAAGTAAAGTAAGAAAAGAAGAAAGAATTTCAGATTTAGAATTACTAAAACTGGATAAAAAGAAGTTATAAGAATTTAGAAAAGTGAGGAAGTAAAGTAAGAAAAGAAGAAAGAATTTCAGATTTAGAATTACTAAAACTGGATAAAAAGAGATAAAAGAAATAGAAAAGTGAGGAAGTAAAGTAAGAAAAGAAGAAAGAATTTCAGATTTAGAATTACTAAAACTGGATAAAGAGAAGTTATAAGAATTTAGAAAAGTGAGGAAGTAAAGTAAGAAAAGAAGAAAGAATTTCAGATTTAGAATTACTAAAACTGGATAAAAAGAGATAAAAGAATTTAGAAAAGTGAGGAAGTAAAGTAAGAAAAGAAGAAAGAATTTCAGATTTAGAATTACTAAAACTGGATAAAGAGGTTATAAACTCTTAGAAAAGTGAGGAAGTAAAGTAAGAAAAGAAGAAAGAATTTCAGATTTAGAATTACTAAAACTAGATAAAAAAAGTTATAAAAATTTAGAAAAGTGAGGAAGTAAAGTAAGAAAAGAAGAAAGAATTTCAGATTTAGAATTACTAAAACTGGATAAAAAGAAGTTATAAGAATTTAGAAAAGTGAGGAAGTAAAGTAAGAAAAGAAGAAAGAATTTCAGATTTAGAATTACTAAAACTGGATAAAAAGAAGTTATAAGAATTTAGAAAAGTGAGGAAGTAAAGTAAGTATAGAAGCAAGAATTTCAGATTTAGAATTACTATAACTGGATAAAAAGAAGTCATAAGAATTTAGAAAAGTGAGGAAGTAAAGTAAGAAAAGAAGAAAGAATTTCAGATTTAGAATTACTATAACTGGATAAAGAGAAGTTATAAGAATTTAGAAAAGTGAGGAAGTAAAGTAAGAAAAGAAGAAAGAATTTCAGATTTAGAATTACTATAACTGGATAAAAAGAGATAAAAGAAATAGAAAAGTGAGGAAGTAAAGTAAGAAAAGAAGAAAGAATTTCAGATTTAGAATTACTAAAACTGGATAAAGAGGTTATAAACATTTAGAAAAGTGAGGAAGTAAAGTAAGAAAAGAAGAAAGAATTTCAGATTTAGAATTACTAAAACTGGATAAAGAGAAGTTATAAGAATTTAGAAAAGTGAGGAAGTAAAGTAAGAAAAGAAGAAAGAATTTCAGATTTAGAATTACTATAACTGGATAAAGAGAAGTTATAAGAATTTAGAAAAGTGAGGAAGTAAAGTAAGTATAGAAGAAAGAATTTCAGATTTAGAATTACTAAAACTGGATAAAAAGAAGTCATAAGAATTTAGAAAAGTGAGGAAGTAAAGTAAGAAAAGAAGAAAGAATTTCAGATTTAGAATTACTAAAACTGGATAAAAAGAAGTTATAAGAATTTAGAAAAGTGAGGAAGTAAAGTAAGAAAAGAAGAAAGAATTTCAGATTTAGAATTACTAAAACTGGATAAAAAGAGATAAAAGAAATAGAAAAGTGAGGAAGTAAAGTAAGAAAAGAAGAAAGAATTTCAGATTTAGAATTACTATAACTGGATAAAAAGAGATAAAAGAAATAACAAAGTGAGGAAGTAAAGTAAGAAAAGAAGAAAGAATTTCAGATTTAGAATTACTATAACTGGATAAAGAGAAGTTATAAACATTTAGAAAAGTGAGGAAGTAAAGTAAGAAAAGAAGAAAGAATTTCAGATTTAGAATTACTAAAACTGGATAAAAAGAAGTTATAAGAATTTAGAAAAGTGAGGAAGTAAAGTAAGAAAAGAAGAAAGAATTTCAGATTTAGAATTACTAAAACTGGATAAAAAGAGATAAAAGAAATAGAAAAGTGAGGAAGTAAAGTAAGAAAAGAAGAAAGAATTTCAGATTTAGAATTACTAAAACTGGATAAAGAGGTTATAAACATTTAGAAAAGTGAGGAAGTAAAGTAAGAAAAGAAGAAAGAATTTCAGATTTAGAATTACTATAACTGGATAAAGAGAAGTTATAAGAATTTAGAAAAGTGAGGAAGTAAAGTAAGAAAAGAAGAAAGAATTTCAGATTTAGAATTACTAAAACTGGATAAAAAGAGATAAAAGAAATAGAAAAGTGAGGAAGTAAAGTAAGAAAAGAAGAAAGAATTTCAGATTTAGAATTACTATAACTGGATAAAGAGAAGTTATAAGAATTTAGAAAAGTGAGGAAGTAAAGTAAGAAAAGAAGAAAGAATTTCAGATTTAGAATTACTAAAACTGGATAAAAAAAGTTATAAGAATTTATAAAAGTGAGGAAGTAAAGTAAGAAAAGAAGAAAGAATTTCAGATTTAGAATTACTAAAACTGGATAAAGAGAAGTTATAAGAATTTAGAAAAGTGAGGAAGTAAAGTAAGAAAAGAAGAAAGAATTTCAGATTTAGAATTACTAAAACTGGATAAAAAGAAGTTATAAGAATTTAGAAAAGTGAGGAAGTAAAGTAAGAAAAGAAGAAAGAATTTCAGATTTAGAATTACTATAACTGGATAAAGAGAAGTTATAAGAATTTAGAAAAGTGAGGAAGTAAAGTAAGTATAGAAGAAAGAATTTCAGATTTAGAATTACTATAACTGGATAAAAAGAAGTCATAAGAATTTAGAAAAGTGAGGAAGTAAAGTAAGAAAAGAAGAAAGAATTTCAGATTTAGAATTACTAAAACTGGATAAAAAGAAGTTATAAGAATTTAGAAAAGTGAGGAAGTAAAGTAAGAAAAGAAGAAAGAATTTCAGATTTAGAATTACTAAAACTGGATAAAGAGAAGTTATAAGAATTTAGAAAAGTGAGGAAGTAAAGTAAGAAAAGAAGAAAGAATTTCAGATTTAGAATTACTATAACTGGATAAAAAGAAGTTATAAGAATTTAGAAAAGTGAGGAAGTAAAGTAAGAAAAGAAGAAAGAATTTCAGATTTAGAATTACTAAAACTGGATAAAAAGAGATAAAAGAAATAGAAAAGTGAGGAAGTAAAGTAAGAAAAGAAGAAAGAATTTCAGATTTAGAATTACTAAAACTGGATAAAGAGAAGTTATAAGAATTTAGAAAAGTGAGGAAGTAAAGTAAGAAAAGAAGAAAGAATTTCAGATTTAGAATTACTAAAACTGGATAAAAAGAAGTTATAAGAATTTAGAAAAGTGAGGAAGTAAAGTAAGAAAAGAAGAAAGAATTTCAGATTTAGAATTACTAAAACTGGATAAAAAGAGATAAAAGAAATAGAAAAGTGAGGAAGTAAAGTAAGAAAAGAAGAAAGAATTTCAGATTTAGAATTACTAAAACTGGATAAAGAGGTTATAAACATTTAGAAAAGTGAGGAAGTAAAGTAAGAAAAGAAGAAAGAATTTCAGATTTAGAATTACTATAACTGGATAAAGAGAAGTTATAAGAATTTAGAAAAGTGAGGAAGTAAAGTAAGAAAAGAAGAAAGAATTTCAGATTTAGAATTACTAAAACTGGATAAAAAGAGATAAAAGAAATAGAAAAGTGAGGAAGTAAAGTAAGAAAAGAAGAAAGAATTTCAGATTTAGAATTACTATAACTGGATAAAGAGAAGTTATAAGAATTTAGAAAAGTGAGGAAGTAAAGTAAGAAAAGAAGAAAGAATTTCAGATTTAGAATTACTAAAACTGGATAAAAAAAGTTATAAGAATTTAGAAAAGTGAGGAAGTAAAGTAAGAAAAGAAGAAAGAATTTCAGATTTAGAATTACTAAAACTGGATAAAAAGAGATAAAAGAATTTAGAAAAGTGAGGAAGTAAAGTAAGAAAAGAAGAAAGAATTTCAGATTTAGAATTACTAAAACTGGATAAAAAGAAGTTATAAGAATTTAGAAAAGTGAGGAAGTAAAGTAAGAAAAGAAGAAAGAATTTCAGATTTAGAATTACTAAAACTGGATAAAAAGAGATAAAAGAAATAGAAAAGTGAGGAAGTAAAGTAAGAAAAGAAGAAAGTATTTCAGATTTAGAATTACTAAAACTGGATAAAGAGAAGTTATAAGAATTTAGAAAAGTGAGGAAGTAAAGTAAGAAAAGAAGAAAGAATTTCAGATTTAGAATTACTAAAACTGGATAAAAAGAGATAAAAGAAATAACAAAGTGAGGAAGTAAAGTAAGAAAAGAAGAAAGAATTTCAGATTTAGAATTACTAAAACTGGATAAAGAGAAGTTATAAGAATTTAGAAAAGTGAGGAAGTAAAGTAAGAAAAGAAGAAAGAATTTCAGATTTAGAATTACTAAAACTAGATAAAAAAAGTTATAAAAATTTAGAAAAGTGAGGAAGTAAAGTAAGAAAAGAAGAAAGAATTTCAGATTTAGAATTACTAAAACTGGATAAAAAGAAGTTATAAGAATTTAGAAAAGTGAGGAAGTAAAGTAAGAAAAGAAGAAAGAATTTCAGATTTAGAATTACTAAAACTGGATAAAAAAAGTTATAAGAATTTAGAAAAGTGAGGAAGTAAAGTAAGTATAGAAGCAAGAATTTCAGATTTAGAATTACTATAACTGGATAAAAAGAAGTCATAAGAATTTAGAAAAGTGAGGAAGTAAAGTAAGAAAAGAAGAAAGAATTTCAGATTTAGAATTACTAAAACTGGATAAAAAGAAGTTATAAGAATTTAGAAAAGTGAGGAAGTAAAGTAAGAAAAGAAGAAAGAATTTCAGATTTAGAATTACTATAACTGGATAAAAAGAGATAAAAGAAATAGAAAAGTGAGGAAGTAAAGTAAGAAAAGAAGAAAGAATTTCAGATTTAGAATTACTAAAACTGGATAAAAAGAGATAAAAGAAATAGAAAAGTGAGGAAGTAAAGTAAGAAAAGAAGAAAGAATTTCAGATTTAGAATTACTAAAACTGGATAAAGAGAAGTTATAAGAATTTAGAAAAGTGAGGAAGTAAAGTAAGAAAAGAAGAAAGAATTTCAGATTTAGAATTACTATAACTGGATAAAGAGAAGTTATAAGAATTTAGAAAAGTGAGGAAGTAAAGTAAGTATAGAAGAAAGAATTTCAGATTTAGAATTACTATAACTGGATAAAAAGAAGTCATAAGAATTTAGAAAAGTGAGGAAGTAAAGTAAGAAAAGAAGAAAGAATTTCAGATTTAGAATTACTAAAACTGGATAAAAAGAAGTTATAAGAATTTAGAAAAGTGAGGAAGTAAAGTAAGAAAAGAAGAAAGAATTTCAGATTTAGAATTACTAAAACTGGATAAAAAGAGATAAAAGAAATAGAAAAGTGAGGAAGTAAAGTAAGAAAAGAAGAAAGAATTTCAGATTTAGAATTACTATAACTGGATAAAAAGAGATAAAAGAAATAACAAAGTGAGGAAGTAAAGTAAGAAAAGAAGAAAGAATTTCAGATTTAGAATTACTAAAACTGGATAAAGAGAAGTTATAAGAATTTAGAAAAGTGAGGAAGTAAAGTAAGAAAAGAAGAAAGAATTTCAGATTTAGAATTACTATAACTGGATAAAGAGAAGTTATAAGAATTTAGAAAAGTGAGGAAGTAAAGTAAGAAAAGAAGAAAGAATTTCAGATTTAGAATTACTAAAACTGGATAAAAAGAAGTTATAAGAATTTAGAAAAGTGAGGAAGTAAAGTAAGAAAAGAAGAAAGAATTTCAGATTTAGAATTACTAAAACTGGATAAAGAGAAGTTATAAGAATTTAGAAAAGTGAGGAAGTAAAGTAAGAAAAGAAGAAAGAATTTCAGATTTAGAATTACTATAACTGGATAAAGAGAAGTTATAAGAATTTAGAAAAGTGAGGAAGTAAAGTAAGAAAAGAAGAAAGAATTTCAGATTTAGAATTACTAAAACTGGATAAAGAGAAGTTATAAGAATTTAGAAAAGTGAGGAAGTAAAGTAAGAAAAGAAGAAAGAATTTCAGATTTAGAATTACTATAACTGGATAAAGAGAAGTTATAAGAATTTAGAAAAGTGAGGAAGTAAAGTAAGAAAAGAAGAAAGAATTTCAGATTTAGAATTACTAAAACTGGATAAAAAGAAGTTATAAGAATTTAGAAAAGTGAGGAAGTAAAGTAAGAAAAGAAGAAAGAATTTCAGATTTAGAATTACTAAAACTGGATAAAAAAAGTTATAAGAATTTAGAAAAGTGAGGAAGTAAAGTAAGTATAGAAGAAAGAATTTCAGATTTAGAATTACTATAACTGGATAAAAAGAAGTTATAAGAATTTAGAAAAGTGAGGAAGTAAAGTAAGAAAAGAAGAAAGAATTTCAGATTTAGAATTACTAAAACTGGATAAAGAGAAGTTATAAGAATTTAGAAAAGTGAGGAAGTAAAGTAAGAAAAGAAGAAAGAATTTCAGATTTAGAATTACTAAAACTGGATAAAGAGAAGTTATAAGAATTTAGAAAAGTGAGGAAGTAAAGTAAGAAAAGAAGAAAGAATTTCAGATTTAGAATTACTAAAACTGGATAAAGAGAAGTTATAAGAATTTAGAAAAGTGAGGAAGTAAAGTAAGAAAAGAAGAAAGAATTTCAGATTTAGAATTACTAAAACTGGATAAAAAGAAGTTATAAGAATTTAGAAAAGTGAGGAAGTAAAGTAAGTAAACTAGAAAGAATTTCAGATTTAGAATTACTATAACTGGATAAAGAGAAGTTATAAGAATTTAGAAAAGTGAGGAAGTAAAGTAAGAAAAGAAGAAAGAATTTCAGATTTAGAATTACTAAAACTGGATAAAGAGAAGTTATAAGAATTTAGAAAAGTGAGGAAGTAAAGTAAGAAAAGAAGAAAGAATTTCAGATTTAGAATTACTAAAACTGGATAAAGAGAAGTTATAAGAATTTAGAAAAGTGAGGAAGTAAAGTAAGAAAAGAAGAAAGAATTTCAGATTTAGAATTACTATAACTGGATAAAGAGAAGTTATAAGAATTTAGAAAAGTGAGGAAGTAAAGTAAGAAAAGAAGAAAGAATTTCAGATTTAGAATTACTAAAACTGGATAAAAAGAAGTTATAAGAATTTAGAAAAGTGAGGAAGTAAAGTAAGAAAAGAAGAAAGAATTTCAGATTTAGAATTACTAAAACTGGATAAAAAGAAGTTATAAGAATTTAGAAAAGTGAGGAAGTAAAGTAAGAAAAGAAGAAAGAATTTCAGATTTAGAATTACTATAACTGGATAAAAAGAAGTTATAAGAATTTAGAAAAGTGAGGAAGTAAAGTAAGAAAAGAAGAAAGAATTTCAGATTTAGAATTACTAAAACTGGATAAAAAAAGTTATAAGAATTTAGAAAAGTGAGGAAGTAAAGTAAGTATAGAAGAAAGAATTTCAGATTTAGAATTACTATAACTGGATAAAGAGAAGTTATAAGAATTTAGAAAAGTGAGGAAGTAAAGTAAGAAAAGAAGAAAGAATTTCAGATTTAGAATTACTATAACTGGATAAAGAGAAGTTATAAGAATTTAGAAAAGTGAGGAAGTAAAGTAAGAAAAGAAGAAAGAATTTCAGATTTAGAATTACTATAACTGGATAAAAAGAAGTTATAAGAATTTAGAAAAGTGAGGAAGTAAAGTAAGAAAAGAAGAAAGAATTTCAGATTTAGAATTACTAAAACTGGATAAAAAGAGATAAAAGAAATAGAAAAGTGAGGAAGTAAAGTAAGAAAAGAAGAAAGAATTTCAGATTTAGAATTACTATAACTGGATAAAGAGAAGTTATAAGAATTTAGAAAAGTGAGGAAGTAAAGTAAGAAAAGAAGAAAGAATTTCAGATTTAGAATTACTAAAACTGGATAAAGAGAAGTTATAAGAATTTAGAAAAGTGAGGAAGTAAAGTAAGAAAAGAAGAAAGAATTTCAGATTTAGAATTACTATAACTAGATAAAAAGAAGTTATAAGAATTTAGAAAAGTGAGGAAGTAAAGTAAGAAAAGAAGAAAGAATTTCAGATTTAGAATTACTAAAACTGGATAAAAAGAGATAAAAGAAATAGCAAAGTGAGGAAGTAAAGTAAGAAAAGAAGAAAGAATTTCAGATTTAGAATTACTAAAACTGGATAAAAAGAAGTTATAAGAATTTAGAAAAGTGAGGAAGTAAAGTAAGAAAAGAAGAAAGAATTTCAGATTTAGAATTACTAAAACTGGATAAAAGGAGATAAAAGAAATAGCAAAGTGAGAAGTAAAGTAAGAAAAGAAGAAAGAATTTCAGATTTAGAATTACTAAAACTGGATAAAGAGAAGTTATAAGAATTTAGAAAAGTGAGGAAGTAAAGTAAGAAAAGAAGAAAGAATTTCAGATTTAGAATTACTAAAACTGGATAAAGAGAAGTTATAAGAATTTAGAAAAGTGAGGAAGTAAAGTAAGAAAAGAAGAAGAATTTCAATTTAGAATTTCAGATTTAGAATAAAGTACTACTATAACTGGATAAAGAGAAGTTCAGATTTAGAATTACTAAAACTGGATAAAGAGAAGTTATAAGAATTTAGAAAAGTGAGAACTGGATTTAAGAAAAGAAGAAAGAATTTCAGATTTAGAATTACTATAACTGGATAAAAAGAAGTTAAAGTGAGGAAGTAAAGTAAGAAAAGAAGAAAGAATTTCAGATTTAGAATTACTACTATAACTGGATAAAAAGAAGTTATAAGAATTTAGAAAAGTGAGGAAGTAAAGTAAGAAAAGAAGAAAGAATTTAGAAAACTGGTGAGGAAGTAAAGTAAGTAAAGTAAGAAAAGAAGAAAGAATTTCAGATTTAGAATTACTATAACTGGATAAAGAGAAGTTATAAGAATTTAGAAAAGTGAGGAAGTAAAGTAAGAAAAGAAGAAAAATTTCAGATTTAGTAACTGGATAAAAAGAAGTTATAAGAATTTAGAAAAGTGAGGAAGTAAAGTAAGAAAAGAAGAAAGAATTTCAGATTTAGAATTACTATAACTGGATAAAGAGAAGTTATAAGAATTTAGAAAAGTGAGGAAGTAAAGTAAGAAAAGAAGAAAGAATTTCAGATTTAGAATTACTATAACTGGATAAAAAGAGATAAAAGAAATAGCAAAGTGAGGAAGTAAAGTAAGAAAAGAAGAAAGAATTTCAGATTTAGAATTACTATAACTGGATAAAAAGAAGTTATAAGAATTTAGAAAAGTGAGGAAGTAAAGTAAGAAAAGAAGAAAGAATTTCAGATTTAGAATTACTATAACTAGATAAAAAGAAGTTATAAGAATTTAGAAAAGTGAGGAAGTAAAGTAAGAAAAGAAGAAAAAATTTCAGATTTAGAATTACTAAAACTGGATAAAGAGAAGTTATAAGAATTTAGAAAAGTGAGGAAGTAAAGTAAGAAAAGAAGAAAGAATTTCAGATTTAGAATTACTAAAACTGGATAAAAAGAGATAAAAGAAATAGCAAAGTGAGGAAGTAAAGTAAGAAAAGAAGAAAGAATTTCAGATTTAGAATTACTATAACTGGATAAAGAGAAGTTATAAGAATTTAGAAAAGTGAGGAAGTAAAGTAAGAAAAGAAGAAAGAATTTCAGATTTAGAATTACTATAACTGGATAAAAGGAGATAAAAGAAATAGCAAAGTGAGGAAGTAAAGTAAGAAAAGAAGAAAGAATTTCAGATTTAGAATTACTAAAACTGGATAAAGAGAAGTTATAAGAATTTAGAAAAGTGAGGAAGTAAAGTAAGAAAAGAAGAAAGAATTTCAGATTTAGAATTACTAAAACTGGATAAAGAGAAGTTATAAGAATTTAGAAAAGTGAGGAAGTAAAGTAAGAAAAGAAGAAAGAATTTCAGATTTAGAATTACTATAACTGGATAAAAAGAAGTCATAAGAATTTAGAAAAGTGAGGAAGTAAAGTAAGAAAAGAAGAAAGAATTTCAGATTTAGAATTACTATAACTGGATAAAGAGAAGTTATAAGAATTTAGAAAAGTGAGGAAGTAAAGTAAGAAAAGAAGAAAGAATTTCAGATTTAGAATTACTAAAACTGGATAAAAAGAAGTTATAAGAATTTAGAAAAGTGAGGAAGTAAAGTAAGAAAAGAAGAAAGAATTTCAGATTTAGAATTACTAAAACTGGATAAAAAGAAGTTATAAGAATTTAGAAAAGTGAGGAAGTAAAGTAAGAAAAGAAGAAAGAATTTCAGATTTAGAATTACTATAACTGGATAAAAAGAAGTTATAAGAATTTAGAAAAGTGAGGAAGTAAAGTAAGAAAAGAAGAAAGAATTTCAGATTTAGAATTACTAAAACTGGATAAAGAGAAGTTATAAGAATTTAGAAAAGTGAGGAAGTAAAGTAAGAAAAGAAGAAAGAATTTCAGATTTAGAATTACTATAACTGGATAAAAAGAAGTCATAAGAATTTAGAAAAGTGAGGAAGTAAAGTAAGAAAAGAAGAAAGAATTTCAGATTTAGAATTACTATAACTGGATAAAAAGAAGTTATAAGAATTTAGAAAAGTGAGGAAGTAAAGTAAGAAAAGAAGAAAGAATTTCAGATTTAGAATTACTATAACTGGATAAAAGGAGATAAAAGAAATAGCAAAGTGAGGAAGTAAAGTAAGAAAAGAAGAAAGAATTTCAGATTTAGAATTACTAAAACTGGATAAAGAGAAGTTATAAGAATTTAGAAAAGTGAGGAAGTAAAGTAAGAAAAGAAGAAAGAATTTCAGATTTAGAATTACTAAAACTGGATAAAAAGAGATAAAAGAATTTAGAAAAGTGAGGAAGTAAAGTAAGAAAAGAAGAAAGAATTTCAGATTTAGAATTACTATAACTGGATAAAGAGAAGTTATAAGAATTTAGAAAAGTGAGGAAGTAAAGTAAGTATAGAAGAAAGAATTTCAGATTTAGAATTACTATAACTGGATAAAGAGAAGTTATAAGAATTTAGAAAAGTGAGGAAGTAAAGTAAGAAAAGAAGAAAGAATTTCAGATTTAGAATTACTATAACTGGATAAAAAGAGATAAAAGAATTTAGAAAAGTGAGGAAGTAAAGTAAGAAAAGAAGAAAGAATTTCAGATTTAGAATTACTATAACTGGATAAAAAGAAGTTATAAGAATTTAGAAAAGTGAGGAAGTAAAGTAAGAAAAGAAGAAAGAATTTCAGATTTAGAATTACTATAACTGGATAAAGAGAAGTTATAAGAATTTAGAAAAGTGAGGAAGTAAAGTAAGAAAAGAAGAAAGAATTTCAGATTTAGAATTACTATAACTGGATAAAAAGAAGTTATAAGAATTTAGAAAAGTGAGGAAGTAAAGTAAGAAAAGAAGAAAGAATTTCAGATTTAGAATTACTAAAACTGGATAAAGAGAAGTTATAAGAATTTAGAAAAGTGAGGAAGTAAAGTAAGAAAAGAAGAAAGAATTTCAGATTTAGAATTACTATAACTGGATAAAAAGAGATAAAAGAAATAGCAAAGTGAGGAAGTAAAGTAAGAAAAGAAGAAAGAATTTCAGATTTAGAATTACTATAACTGGATAAAAAGAAGTTATAAGAATTTAGAAAAGTGAGGAAGTAAAGTAAGAAAAGAAGAAAGAATTTCAGATTTAGAATTACTATAACTAGATAAAAAGAAGTTATAAGAATTTAGAAAAGTGAGGAAGTAAAGTAAGAAAAGAAGAAAAAATTTCAGATTTAGAATTACTAAAACTGGATAAAGAGAAGTTATAAGAATTTAGAAAAGTGAGGAAGTAAAGTAAGAAAAGAAGAAAGAATTTCAGATTTAGAATTACTAAAACTGGATAAAAAGAGATAAAAGAAATAGCAAAGTGAGGAAGTAAAGTAAGAAAAGAAGAAAGAATTTCAGATTTAGAATTACTAAAACTGGATAAAGAGAAGTTATAAGAATTTAGAAAAGTGAGGAAGTAAAGTAAGAAAAGAAGAAAGAATTTCAGATTTAGAATTACTATAACTGGATAAAAGGAGATAAAAGAAATAGCAAAGTGAGGAAGTAAAGTAAGAAAAGAAGAAAGAATTTCAGATTTAGAATTACTAAAACTGGATAAAGAGAAGTTATAAGAATTTAGAAAAGTGAGGAAGTAAAGTAAGAAAAGAAGAAAGAATTTCAGATTTAGAATTACTAAAACTGGATAAAGAGAAGTTATAAGAATTTAGAAAAGTGAGGAAGTAAAGTAAGAAAAGAAGAAAGAATTTCAGATTTAGAATTACTATAACTGGATAAAAAGAAGTCATAAGAATTTAGAAAAGTGAGGAAGTAAAGTAAGAAAAGAAGAAAGAATTTCAGATTTAGAATTACTATAACTGGATAAAGAGAAGTTATAAGAATTTAGAAAAGTGAGGAAGTAAAGTAAGAAAAGAAGAAAGAATTTCAGATTTAGAATTACTAAAACTGGATAAAAAGAAGTTATAAGAATTTAGAAAAGTGAGGAAGTAAAGTAAGAAAAGAAGAAAGAATTTCAGATTTAGAATTACTAAAACTGGATAAAAAGAAGTTATAAGAATTTAGAAAAGTGAGGAAGTAAAGTAAGAAAAGAAGAAAGAATTTCAGATTTAGAATTACTATAACTGGATAAAGAGAAGTTATAAGAATTTAGAAAAGTGAGGAAGTAAAGTAAGAAAAGAAGAAAGAATTTCAGATTTAGAATTACTATAACTGGATAAAAAGAAGTTATAAGAATTTAGAAAAGTGAGGAAGTAAAGTAAGAAAAGAAGAAAGAATTTCAGATTTAGAATTACTAAAACTGGATAAAAAGAGATAAAAGAAATAGCAAAGTGAGGAAGTAAAGTAAGAAAAGAAGAAAGAATTTCAGATTTAGAATTACTATAACTGGATAAAAAGAAGTTATAAGAATTTAGAAAAGTGAGGAAGTAAAGTAAGAAAAGAAGAAAGAATTTCAGATTTAGAATTACTATAACTGGATAAAGAGAAGTTATAAGAATTTAGAAAAGTGAGGAAGTAAAGTAAGAAAAGAAGAAAGAATTTCAGATTTAGAATTACTAAAACTGGATAAAGAGAAGTTATAAGAATTTAGAAAAGTGAGGAAGTAAAGTAAGAAAAGAAGAAAGAATTTCAGATTTAGAATTACTAAAACTGGATAAAAAGAGATAAAAGAATTTAGAAAAGTGAGGAAGTAAAGTAAGAAAAGAAGAAAGAATTTCAGATTTAGAATTACTATAACTGGATAAAAAGAAGTTATAAGAATTTAGAAAAGTGAGGAAGTAAAGTAAGAAAAGAAGAAAGAATTTCAGATTTAGAATTACTATAACTGGATAAAAAGAAGTCATAAGAATTTAGAAAAGTGAGGAAGTAAAGTAAGAAAAGAAGAAAGAATTTCAGATTTAGAATTACTATAACTGGATAAAAAGAAGTTATAAGAATTTAGAAAAGTGAGGAAGTAAAGTAAGAAAAGAAGAAAGAATTTCAGATTTAGAATTACTATAACTGGATAAAAGGAGATAAAAGAAATAGCAAAGTGAGGAAGTAAAGTAAGAAAAGAAGAAAGAATTTCAGATTTAGAATTACTAAAACTGGATAAAGAGAAGTTATAAGAATTTAGAAAAGTGAGGAAGTAAAGTAAGAAAAGAAGAAAGAATTTCAGATTTAGAATTACTATAACTGGATAAAGAGAAGTTATAAGAATTTAGAAAAGTGAGGAAGTAAAGTAAGAAAAGAAGAAAGAATTTCAGATTTAGAATTACTATAACTGGATAAAGAGAAGTTATAAGAATTTAGAAAAGTGAGGAAGTAAAGTAAGAAAAGAAGAAAGAATTTCAGATTTAGAATTACTATAACTGGATAAAGAGAAGTTATAAGAATTTAGAAAAGTGAGGAAGTAAAGTAAGAAAAGAAGAAAGAATTTCAGATTTAGAATTACTAAAACTGGATAAAGAGAAGTTATAAGAATTTAGAAAAGTGAGGAAGTAAAGTAAGAAAAGAAGAAAGAATTTCAGATTTAGAATTACTAAAACTGGATAAAAAGAGATAAAAGAATTTAGAAAAGTGAGGAAGTAAAGTAAGAAAAGAAGAAAGAATTTCAGATTTAGAATTACTATAACTGGATAAAGAGAAGTTATAAGAATTTAGAAAAGTGAGGAAGTAAAGTAAGTATAGAAGAAAGAATTTCAGATTTAGAATTACTATAACTGGATAAAGAGAAGTTATAAGAATTTAGAAAAGTGAGGAAGTAAAGTAAGAAAAGAAGAAAGAATTTCAGATTTAGAATTACTATAACTGGATAAAAAGAGATAAAAGAATTTAGAAAAGTGAGGAAGTAAAGTAAGAAAAGAAGAAAGAATTTCAGATTTAGAATTACTATAACTGGATAAAAAGAAGTTATAAGAATTTAGAAAAGTGAGGAAGTAAAGTAAGAAAAGAAGAAAGAATTTCAGATTTAGAATTACTATAACTGGATAAAAAGAGATAAAAGAAATAGAAAAGTGAGGAAGTAAAGTAAGAAAAGAAGAAAGAATTTCAGATTTAGAATTACTATAACTGGATAAAAAGAAGTCATAAGAATTTAGAAAAGTGAGGAAGTAAAGTAAGAAAAGAAGAAAGAATTTCAGATTTAGAATTACTATAACTGGATAAAGAGAAGTTATAAGAATTTAGAAAAGTGAGGAAGTAAAGTAAGAAAAGAAGAAAGAATTTCAGATTTAGAATTACTAAAACTGGATAAAAAGAGATAAAAGAAATAGAAAAGTGAGGAAGTAAAGTAAGAAAAGAAGAAAGAATTTCAGATTTAGAATTACTATAACTGGATAAAGAGAAGTTATAAGAATTTAGAAAAGTGAGGAAGTAAAGTAAGAAAAGAAGAAAGAATTTCAGATTTAGAATTACTAAAACTGGATAAAAAGAAGTTATAAGAATTTAGAAAAGTGAGGAAGTAAAGTAAGAAAAGAAGAAAGAATTTCAGATTTAGAATTACTATAACTGGATAAAAAGAGATAAAAGAAATAGAAAAGTGAGGAAGTAAAGTAAGAAAAGAAGAAAGAATTTCAGATTTAGAATTACTATAACTGGATAAAGAGAAGTTATAAGAATTTAGAAAAGTGAGGAAGTAAAGTAAGAAAAGAAGAAAGAATTTCAGATTTAGAATTACTATAACTGGATAAAAAGAAGTTATAAGAATTTAGAAAAGTGAGGAAGTAAAGTAAGAAAAGAAGAAAGAATTTCAGATTTAGAATTACTATAACTAGATAAAAAGAAGTTATAAGAATTTAGAAAAGTGAGGAAGTAAAGTAAGAAAAGAAGAAAGAATTTCAGATTTAGAATTACTAAAACTGGATAAAAAGAGATAAAAGAAATAGCAAAGTGAGGAAGTAAAGTAAGAAAAGAAGAAAGAATTTCAGATTTAGAATTACTATAACTGGATAAAAAGAAGTTATAAGAATTTAGAAAAGTGAGGAAGTAAAGTAAGAAAAGAAGAAAGAATTTCAGATTTAGAATTACTAAAACTGGATAAAAGGAGATAAAAGAAATAGCAAAGTGAGGAAGTAAAGTAAGAAAAGAAGAAAGAATTTCAGATTTAGAATTACTAAAACTGGATAAAGAGAAGTTATAAGAATTTAGAAAAGTGAGGAAGTAAAGTAAGAAAAGAAGAAAGAATTTCAGATTTAGAATTACTAAAACTGGATAAAGAGAAGTTATAAGAATTTAGAAAAGTGAGGAAGTAAAGTAAGAAAAGAAGAAAGAATTTCAGATTTAGAATTACTATAACTGGATAAAAAGAAGTCATAAGAATTTAGAAAAGTGAGGAAGTAAAGTAAGAAAAGAAGAAAGAATTTCAGATTTAGAATTACTATAACTGGATAAAAAGAAGTTATAAGAATTTAGAAAAGTGAGGAAGTAAAGTAAGAAAAGAAGAAAGAATTTCAGATTTAGAATTACTAAAACTGGATAAAGAGAAGTTATAAGAATTTAGAAAAGTGAGGAAGTAAAGTAAGAAAAGAAGAAAGAATTTCAGATTTAGAATTACTATAACTGGATAAAAAGAAGTCATAAGAATTTAGAAAAGTGAGGAAGTAAAGTAAGAAAAGAAGAAAGAATTTCAGATTTAGAATTACTATAACTGGATAAAAAGAAGTTATAAGAATTTAGAAAAGTGAGGAAGTAAAGTAAGAAAAGAAGAAAGAATTTCAGATTTAGAATTACTATAACTGGATAAAAGGAGATAAAAGAAATAGCAAAGTGAGGAAGTAAAGTAAGAAAAGAAGAAAGAATTTCAGATTTAGAATTACTAAAACTGGATAAAGAGAAGTTATAAGAATTTAGAAAAGTGAGGAAGTAAAGTAAGAAAAGAAGAAAGAATTTCAGATTTAGAATTACTATAACTGGATAAAGAGAAGTTATAAGAATTTAGAAAAGTGAGGAAGTAAAGTAAGAAAAGAAGAAAGAATTTCAGATTTAGAATTACTATAACTGGATAAAGAGAAGTTATAAGAATTTAGAAAAGTGAGGAAGTAAAGTAAGAAAAGAAGAAAGAATTTCAGATTTAGAATTACTAAAACTGGATAAAAAGAAGTTATAAGAATTTAGAAAAGTGAGGAAGTAAAGTAAGAAAAGAAGAAAGAATTTCAGATTTAGAATTACTAAAACTGGATAAAAAGAAGTTATAAGAATTTAGAAAAGTGAGGAAGTAAAGTAAGAAAAGAAGAAAGAATTTCAGATTTAGAATTACTATAACTGGATAAAAAGAAGTCATAAGAATTTAGAAAAGTGAGGAAGTAAAGTAAGAAAAGAAGAAAGAATTTCAGATTTAGAATTACTATAACTGGATAAAAAGAAGTTATAAGAATTTAGAAAAGTGAGGAAGTAAAGTAAGAAAAGAAGAAAGAATTTCAGATTTAGAATTACTAAAACTGGATAAAAAGAGATAAAAGAAATAGCAAAGTGAGGAAGTAAAGTAAGAAAAGAAGAAAGAATTTCAGATTTAGAATTACTATAACTGGATAAAAAGAAGTTATAAGAATTTAGAAAAGTGAGGAAGTAAAGTAAGAAAAGAAGAAAGAATTTCAGATTTAGAATTACTAAAACTGGATAAAGAGAAGTTATAAGAATTTAGAAAAGTGAGGAAGTAAAGTAAGAAAAGAAGAAAGAATTTCAGATTTAGAATTACTAAAACTGGATAAAGAGAAGTTATAAGAATTTAGAAAAGTGAGGAAGTAAAGTAAGAAAAGAAGAAAGAATTTCAGATTTAGAATTACTAAAACTGGATAAAAAGAGATAAAAGAATTTAGAAAAGTGAGGAAGTAAAGTAAGAAAAGAAGAAAGAATTTCAGATTTAGAATTACTATAACTGGATAAAGAGAAGTTATAAGAATTTAGAAAAGTGAGGAAGTAAAGTAAGAAAAGAAGAAAGAATTTCAGATTTAGAATTACTATAACTGGATAAAGAGAAGTTATAAGAATTTAGAAAAGTGAGGAAGTAAAGTAAGAAAAGAAGAAAGAATTTCAGATTTAGAATTACTATAACTGGATAAAAAGAGATAAAAGAATTTAGAAAAGTGAGGAAGTAAAGTAAGAAAAGAAGAAAGAATTTCAGATTTAGAATTACTATAACTGGATAAAAAGAAGTTATAAGAATTTAGAAAAGTGAGGAAGTAAAGTAAGAAAAGAAGAAAGAATTTCAGATTTAGAATTACTATAACTGGATAAAAAGAGATAAAAGAAATAGAAAAGTGAGGAAGTAAAGTAAGAAAAGAAGAAAGAATTTCAGATTTAGAATTACTATAACTGGATAAAAAGAAGTCATAAGAATTTAGAAAAGTGAGGAAGTAAAGTAAGAAAAGAAGAAAGAATTTCAGATTTAGAATTACTATAACTGGATAAAGAGAAGTTATAAGAATTTAGAAAAGTGAGGAAGTAAAGTAAGAAAAGAAGAAAGAATTTCAGATTTAGAATTACTAAAACTGGATAAAGAGAAGTTATAAGAATTTAGAAAAGTGAGGAAGTAAAGTAAGTATAGAAGAAAGAATTTCAGATTTAGAATTACTAAAACTGGATAAAAAGAAGTTATAAGAATTTAGAAAAGTGAGGAAGTAAAGTAAGAAAAGAAGAAAGAATTTCAGATTTAGAATTACTATAACTGGATAAAAAGAGATAAAAGAATTTAGAAAAGTGAGGAAGTAAAGTAAGAAAAGAAGAAAGAATTTCAGATTTAGAATTACTATAACTGGATAAAGAGAAGTTATAAGAATTTAGAAAAGTGAGGAAGTAAAGTAAGAAAAGAAGAAAGAATTTCAGATTTAGAATTACTAAAACTGGATAAAGAGAAGTTATAAGAATTTATAAAAGTGAGGAAGTAAAGTAAGAAAAGAAGAAAGAATTTCAGATTTAGAATTACTAAAACTGGATAAAGAGAAGTTATAAGAATTTAGAAAAGTGAGGAAGTAAAGTAAGAAAAGAAGAAAGAATTTCAGATTTAGAATTACTAAAACTGGATAAAGAGAAGTTATAAGAATTTAGAAAAGTGAGGAAGTAAAGTAAGAAAAGAAGAAAGAATTTCAGATTTAGAATTACTAAAACTGGATAAAAAGAAATAAAAGAAATAGAAAAGTGAGGAAGTAAAGTAAGAAAAGAAGAAAGAATTTCAGATTTAGAATTACTAAAACTGGATAAAGAGAAGTTATAAGAATTTAGAAAAGTGAGGAAGTAAAGTAAGAAAAGAAGAAAGAATTTCAGATTTAGAATTACTAAAACTGGATAAAGAGGTTATAAACTCTTAGAAAAGTGAGGAAGTAAAGTAAGAAAAGAAGAAAGAATTTCAGATTTAGAATTACTAAAACTGGATAAAGAGGTTATATACATTTAGAAAAGTGAGGAAGTAAAGTAAGAAAAGAAGAAAGAATTTCAGATTTAGAATTACTAAAACTGGATAAAGAGAAGTTATAAGAATTTAGAAAAGTGAGGAAGTAAAGTAAGAAAAGAAGAAAGAATTTCAGATTTAGAATTACTAAAACTGGATAAAGAGAAGTTATAAGAATTTAGAAAAGTGAGGAAGTAAAGTAAGAAAAGAAGAAAGAATTTCAGATTTAGAATTACTAAAACTGGATAAAAAGAAATAAAAGAAATAGAAAAGTGAGGAAGTAAAGTAAGAAAAGAAGAAAGAATTTCAGATTTAGAATTACTATAACTGGATAAAGAGAAGTTATAAGAATTTAGAAAAGTGAGGAAGTAAAGTAAGAAAAGAAGAAAGAATTTCAGATTTAGAATTACTAAAACTGGATAAAAGGAGATAAAAGAAATAGCAAAGTGAGGAAGTAAAGTAAGAAAAGAAGAAAGAATTTCAGATTTAGAATTACTAAAACTGGATAAAGAGGTTATATACATTTAGAAAAGTGAGGAAGTAAAGTAAGAAAAGAAGAAAGAATTTCAGATTTAGAATTACTAAAACTGGATAAAGAGAAGTTATAAGAATTTAGAAAAGTGAGGAAGTAAAGTAAGAAAAGAAGAAAGAATTTCAGATTTAGAATTACTAAAACTGGATAAAGAGAAGTTATAAGAATTTAGAAAAGTGAGGAAGTAAAGTAAGAAAAGAAGAAAGAATTTCAGATTTAGAATTACTATAACTGGATAAAAAGAAGTTATAAGAATTTAGAAAAGTGAGGAAGTAAAGTAAGAAAAGAAGAAAGAATTTCAGATTTAGAATTACTAAAACTGGATAAAAAGAGATAAAAGAAATAGAAAAGTGAGGAAGTAAAGTAAGAAAAGAAGAAAGAATTTCAGATTTAGAATTACTAAAACTGGATAAAGAGAAGTTATAAGAATTTAGAAAAGTGAGGAAGTAAAGTAAGAAAAGAAGAAAGAATTTCAGATTTAGAATTACTAAAACTGGATAAAAAGAGATAAAAGAAATAGAAAAGTGAGGAAGTAAAGTAAGAAAAGAAGAAAGAATTTCAGATTTAGAATTACTATAACTGGATAAAGAGGTTATAAACATTTAGAAAAGTGAGGAAGTAAAGTAAGAAAAGAAGAAAGAATTTCAGATTTAGAATTACTAAAACTGGATAAAGAGGTTATATACATTTAGAAAAGTGAAGAAGTAAAGTAAGAAAAGAAGAAAGAATTTCAGATTTAGAATTACTAAAACTAGATAAAGAGAAGTTATAAGAATTTAGAAAAGTGAGGAAGTAAAGTAAGAAAAGAAGAAAGAATTTCAGATTTAGAATTACTAAAACTGGATAAAGAGAAGTTATAAGAATTTAGAAAAGTGAGGAAGTAAAGTAAGAAAAGAAGAAAGAATTTCAGATTTAGAATTACTAAAACTGGATAAAAAGAGATAAAAGAAATAGAAAAGTGAGGAAGTAAAGTAAGAAAAGAAGAAAGAATTTCAGATTTAGAATTACTAAAACTGGATAAAGAGAAGTTATAAGAATTTAGAAAAGTGAGGAAGTAAAGTAAGAAAAGAAGAAAGAATTTCAGATTTAGAATTACTAAAACTGGATAAAGAGGTTATAAACTCTTACAAAAGTGAGGAAGTAAAGTAAGAAAAGAAGAAAGAATTTCAGATTTAGAATTACTAAAACTGGATAAAGAGAAGTTATAAGAATTTAGAAAAGTGAGGAAGTAAAGTAAGAAAAGAAGAAAGAATTTCAGATTTAGAATTACTAAAACTGGATAAAGAGGTTATATACATTTAGAAAAGTGAAGAAGTAAAGTAAGAAAAGAAGAAAGAATTTCAGATTTAGAATTACTAAAACTAGATAAAGAGAAGTTATAAGAATTTAGAAAAGTGAAGAAGTAAAGTAAGAAAAGAAGAAAGAATTTCAGATTTAGAATTACTATAACTGGATAAAAAAAGTTATAAGAATTTAGAAAAGTGAGGAAGTAAAGTAAGAAAAGAAGAAAGAATTTCAGATTTAGAATTACTAAAACTGGATAAAAAGAGATAAAAGAAATAGAAAAGTGAGGAAGTAAAGTAAGAAAAGAAGAAAGAATTTCAGATTTAGAATTACTATAACTGGATAAAGAGAAGTTATAAGAATTTAGAAAAGTGAGGAAGTAAAGTAAGAAAAGAAGAAAGAATTTCAGATTTAGAATTACTAAAACTGGATAAAAAGAGATAAAAGAAATAGAAAAGTGAGGAAGTAAAGTAAGAAAAGAAGAAAGAATTTCAGATTTAGAATTACTATAACTGGATAAAGATGTTATAAGAATTTAGAAAAGTGAGGAAGTAAAGTAAGAAAAGAAGAAAGAATTTCAGATTTAGAATTACTAAAACTGGATAAAGAGAAGTTATAAGAATTTAGAAAAGTGAGGAAGTAAAGTAAGAAAAGAAGAAAGAATTTCAGATTTAGAATTACTAAAACTGGATAAAAAGAAGTTATAAGAATTTAGAAAAGTGAGGAAGTAAAGTAAGAAAAGAAGAAAGAATTTCAGATTTAGAATTACTAAAACTGGATAAAAAGAGATAAAAGAAATAGCAAAGTGAGGAAGTAAAGTAAGAAAAGAAGAAAGAATTTCAGATTTAGAATTACTATAACTGGATAAAAAGAGATAAAAGAAATAGAAAAGTGAGGAAGTAAAGTAAGAAAAGAAGAAAGAATTTCAGATTTAGAATTACTATAACTGGATAAAAAGAGATAAAAGAAATAGAAAAGTGAGGAAGTAAAGTAAGAAAAGAAGAAAGAATTTCAGATTTAGAATTACTAAAACTGGATAAAAAGAGATAAAAGAAATAGCAAAGTGAGGAAGTAAAGTAAGAAAAGAAGAAAGAATTTCAGATTTAGAATTACTATAACTGGATAAAAAGAGATAAAAGAAATAGAAAAGTGAGGAAGTAAAGTAAGAAAAGAAGAAAGAATTTCAGATTTAGAATTACTATAACTGGATAAAAAGAGATAAAAGAAATAGAAAAGTGAGGAAGTAAAGTAAGAAAAGAAGAAAGAATTTCAGATTTAGAATTACTAAAACTGGATAAAGAGGTTATATACATTTAGAAAAGTGAAGAAGTAAAGTAAGAAAAGAAGAAAGAATTTCAGATTTAGAATTACTAAAACTAGATAAAGAGAAGTTATAAGAATTTAGAAAAGTGAGGAAGTAAAGTAAGAAAAGAAGAAAGAATTTCAGATTTAGAATTACTATAACTGGATAAAGAGAAGTTATAAGAATTTAGAAAAGTGAGGAAGTAAAGTAAGAAAAGAAGAAAGAATTTCAGATTTAGAATTACTAAAACTGGATAAAAAGAGATAAAAGAAATAGAAAAGTGAGGAAGTAAAGTAAGAAAAGAAGAAAGAATTTCAGATTTAGAATTACTAAAACTGGATAAAGAGAAGTTATAAGAATTTAGAAAAGTGAGGAAGTAAAGTAAGAAAAGAAGAAAGAATTTCAGATTTAGAATTACTAAAACTGGATAAAAAGAAGTTATAAGAATTTAGAAAAGTGAGGAAGTAAAGTAAGAAAAGAAGAAAGAATTTCAGATTTAGAATTACTAAAACTGGATAAAAAGAGATAAAAGAAATAGCAAAGTGAGGAAGTAA
>CAMPDV010005363.1:0-25706 GCA_946699065.1 Loxodes magnus
AGCTGCTTTGTTATGTGCTCAATGTGCTTTGTTAAAGAATAAGTTGAGACAGTATGGATAAGAAGGATAAAATGGATAGTAGGATAAAATGGATAGGAAGGATAAAACGGATAGCAATAAGGTGGATGGTAATAGCCATAATAAGGTTAGTAATAAGGTGGATGGTAATAGCCATAATAAGGTTAGTAATAAGGTGGATGGTAATAGCCATAATAAGGTTAGTAATAAAATGGATATGAAGGATAAAACGGATAGCAATAAGGTGGATGGTAATAGCCATAATAAGGTTAGAATGGTTAGTAATAATTCTAAGGATAATAGAATGGATATAACTTCCTTGAGTAAAGAGAGTAAGGAGAACGTAATGATAATGATGGAGGAAGAGAACATGGTAGAAGAGACAATGATGGAAGAAGAGATGAAAGAGATAATGGTGAACAAGATAGAAGAGATACTGATGTTGAAGATGAAAGAAGAGACAATGATGGAAGAAGAGAACATGGTAGAAGAGATCATGATGAAAGGAGAGAAGGAAGAAGAAAATGGAAGCGAACATGGAAGAAGAGATCATGATGAAAGAAGAGAAGGAAGAAGAGACAATGATGAAAGGAGAGAACATGAAGGAAGAAGAGAAAATGGAAGCGAACATGGAAGAAGAGAACATGGTAGAAGAGATCATGATGAAAGAAGACAATGATGAAAGGAGAGAACATGAAGGAAGAAGAGAAAATGGAAGTGAACATGGAAGAAGAGAAGGAAGAAGAGATCATGATGAAAGAAGAGACAATGATGAAAGGAGAGAACATGATGGAAGAAGAGAACATGACAGAAGAGATCATGATGGAGAGTAAGATAGAAGAAATGAAGGTAGAAGAAGTGACAGAGAAGAAAGAAGAGAAAGTGATTTTGATGGAGAAGGTGAAAGAAGATTTGATTTTGATGAAGTGTATGAGGAATGGGAATGATGAGTGGATAGCAGAACAATATAATTTTTTAAGAAATAATTTTATTAATAAAAAGGTGTGTAAAATGTTTAAATAATTAATATGGTAATTTTGTAAATAAGTGTATGAAAATAAATGAGTTATATTTTAGGGTATGAAAAAATGAGATTTGTAAGTAAAAAAGAGATAGAAGGACAAATATGTGATAAAAAGAGTAAAAATAAACAAGTTTTATAAACGGTTTTAAGTTTTAACTAAGTTTCGAAATTTTATGATAATGAGTTTAGGTTTCTGGAACCAAAACGGTAAAATGAGTATAAGTAGAAGAAGAATTAAAATAATAAAAGAAATGAAAACAACAGTGTGTCTTGTGTTAGCTGCTTTGTTATGTGCTCAATGTGCTTTGTTAAAGAATAAGTTGAGACAGTATGGATAAGAAGGATAAAATGGATAAGTAGGATAAAATGGATAGGAAGGATAAAACGGATAGCAATAAGGTGGATGGTAATAGCCATAATAAGGTTAGTAATAAGGTGGATGGTAATAGCCATAATAAGGTTAGTAATAAGGTGGATGGTAATAGCCATAATAAGGTTAGTAATAAAATGGATATGAAGGATAAAACGGATAGCAATAAGGTGGATGGTAATAGCCATAATAAGGTTAGAATGGTTAGTAATAATTCTAAGGATAATAGAATGGATATAACTTCCTTGAGTAAAGAGAGTAAGGAGAACGTAATGATAATGATGGAGGAAGAGAACATGGTAGAAGAGACAATGATGGAAGAAGAGATGAAAGAGATAATGGTGAACAAGATAGAAGAGATACTGATGTTGAAGATGAAAGAAGAGACAATGATGGAAGAAGAGAACATGGTAGAAGAGATCATGATGAAAGGAGAGAAGGAAGAAGAGAAAATGGAAGCGAACATGGAAGAAGAGATCATGATGAAAGAAGAGAAGGAAGAAGAGACAATGATGAAAGGAGAGAACATGAAGGAAGAAGAGAAAATGGAAGCGAACATGGAAGAAGAGAACATGGTAGAAGAGATCATGATGAAAGAAGAGACAATGATGAAAGGAGAGAACATGAAGGAAGAAGAGAAAATGGAAGTGAACATGGAAGAAGAGAAGGAAGAAGAGATCATGATGAAAGAAGACAATGATGAAAGGAGAGAACATGATGGAAGAAGAGAACATGACAGAAGAGATCATGATGGAGAGTAAGATAGAAGAAATGAAGGTAGAAGAAGTGACAGAGAAGAAAGAGAAAGTGATTTTGATGGAGAAGGTGAAAGAAGATTTGATTTTGATGAAGTGTATGAGGAATGGGAATGATGAGTGGATAGCAGAACAATATAATTTTTTAAGAAATAATTTTATTAATAAAAAGGTGTGTAAAATGTTTAAATAATTAATATGGTAATTTTGTAAATAAGTGTATGAAAATAAATGAGTTATATTTTAGGGTATGAAAAAATGAGATTTGTAAGTAAAAAAGAGATAGAAGGACAAATATGTGATAAAAAGAGTAAAAATAAACAAGTTTTATAAACGGTTTTAAGTTTTAACTAAGTTTCGAAATTTTATGATAATGAGTTTAGGTTTCTGGAACCAAAACGGTAAAATGAGTATAAGTAGAAGAAGAATTAAAATAATAAAAGAAATGAAAACAACAGTGTGTCTTGTGTTAGCTGCTTTGTTATGTGCTCAATGTGCTTTGTTAAAGAATAAGTTGAGACAGTATGGATAAGAAGGATAAAATGGATAAGTAGGATAAAATGGATAGGAAGGATAAAACGGATAGCAATAAGGTGGATGGTAATAGCCATAATAAGGTTAGTAATAAGGTGGATGGTAATAGCCATAATAAGGTTAGTAATAAGGTGGATGGTAATAGCCATAATAAGGTAGTAATAAAATGGATATGAAGGATAAAACGGATAGCAATAAGGTGGATGGTAATAGCCATAATAAGGTTAGAATGGTTAGTAATAATTCTAAGGATAATAGAATGGATATAACTTCCTTGAGTAAAGAGAGTAAGGAGAACGTAATGATAATGATGGAGGAAGAGAACATGGTAGAAGAGACAATGATGGAAGAAGAGATGAAAGAGATAATGGTGAACAAGATAGAAGAGATACTGATGTTGAAGATGAAAGAAGAGACAATGATGGAAGAAGAGAACATGGTAGAAGAGATCATGATGAAAGGAGAGAAGGAAGAAGAGAAAATGGAAGCGAACATGGAAGAAGAGATCATGATGAAAGAAGAGAAGGAAGAAGAGACAATGATGAAAGGAGAGAACATGAAGGAAGAAGAGAAAATGGAAGCGAACATGGAAGAAGAGAACATGGTAGAAGAGATCATGATGAAAGAAGAGACAATGATGAAAGGAGAGAACATGAAGGAAGAAGAGAAAATGGAAGTGAACATGGAAGAAGAGATCATGATGAAAGAAGAGAAGGAAGAAGAGACAATGATGAAAGGAGAGAACATGAAGGAAGAAGAGAAAATGGAAGCGAACATGGAAGAAGAGAACATGGTAGAAGAGATCATGATGAAAGAAGAGACAATGATGAAAGGAGAGAACATGAAGGAAGAAGAGAAAATGGAAGTGAACATGGAAGAAGAGAAGGAAGAAGAGATCATGATGAAAGAAGAGACAATGATGAAAGGAGAGAACATGATGGAAGAAGAGAACATGACAGAAGAGATCATGATGGAGAGTAAGATAGAAGAAATGAAGGTAGAAGAAGTGACAGAGAAGAAAGAAGAGAAAGTGATTTTGATGGAGAAGGTGAAAGAAGATTTGATTTTGATGAAGTGTATGAGGAATGGGAATGATGAGTGGATAGCAGAACAATATAATTTTTTAAGAAATAATTTTATTAATAAAAAGGTGTGTAAAATGTTTAAATAATTAATATGGTAATTTTGTAAATAAGTGTATGAAAATAAATGAGTTATATTTTAGGGTATGAAAAAATGAGATTTGTAAGTAAAAAAGAGATAGAAGGACAAATATGTGATAAAAAGAGTAAAAATAAACAAGTTTTATAAACGGTTTTAAGTTTTAACTAAGTTTCGAAATTTTATGATAATGAGTTTAGGTTTCTGGAACCAAAACGGTAAAATGAGTATAAGTAGAAGAAGAATTAATAATAAAGAAATGAAAACAACAGTGTGTCTTGTGTTAGCTGCTTTGTTATGTGCTCAATGTGCTTTGTTAAAGAATAAGTTGAGACAGTATGGATAAGAAGGA
This sequence comes from Loxodes magnus, assembly GCA_946699065.1. Classification (NCBI taxonomy): domain Eukaryota; phylum Ciliophora; class Karyorelictea; order Loxodida; family Loxodidae; genus Loxodes; species Loxodes magnus. Next base: position 4,215 of record CAMPDV010005363.1, read on the forward strand.
TAAAATGGATAAGTAGGATAAAATGGATAGGAAGGATAAAACGGATAGCAATAAGGTGGATGGTAATAGCCATAATAAGGTTAGTAATAAGGTGGATGGTAATAGCCATAATAAGGTTAGTAATAAGGTGGATGGTAATAGCCATAATAAGGTTAGTAATAAAATGGATATGAAGGATAAAACGGATAGCAATAAGGTGGATGGTAATAGCCATAATAAGGTTAGAATGGTTAGTAATAATTCTAAGGATAATAGAATGGATATAACTTCCTTGAGTAAAGAGAGTAAGGAGAACGTAATGATAATGATGGAGGAAGAGAACATGGTAGAAGAGACAATGATGGAAGAAGAGATGAAAGAGATAATGGTGAACAAGATAGAAGAGATACTGATGTTGAAGATGAAAGAAGAGACAATGATGGAAGAAGAGAACATGGTAGAAGAGATCATGATGAAAGGAGAGAAGGAAGAAGAGAAAATGGAAGCGAACATGGAAGAAGAGATCATGATGAAAGAAGAGATCATGATGAAAGAAGAGAAGGAAGAAGAGACAATGATGAAAGGAGAGAACATGAAGGAAGAAGAGAAAATGGAAGCGAACATGGAAGAAGAGAACATGGTAGAAGAGATCATGATGAAAGAAGAGACAATGATGAAAGGAGAGAACATGAAGGAAGAAGAGAAAATGGAAGTGAACATGGAAGAAGAGATCATGATGAAAGAAGAGACAATGATGAAAGGAGAGAACATGATGGAAGAAGAGAACATGACAGAAGAGATCATGATGGAGAGTAAGATAGAAGAAATGAAGGTAGAAGAAGTGACAGAGAAGAAAGAAGAGAAGTGATTTTGATGGAGAAGGTGAAAGAAGATTTGATTTTGATGAAGTGTATGAGGAATGGGAATGATGAGTGGATAGCAGAACAATATAATTTTTAAGAAATAATTTTATTAATAAAAAGGTGTGTAAAATGTTTAAATAATTAATATGGTAATTTTGTAAATAAGTGTATGAAAATAAATGAGTTATATTTTAGGGTATGAAAAAATGAGATTTGTAAGTAAAAAAGAGATAGAAGGACAAATATGTGATAAAAAGAGTAAAAATAAACAAGTTTTATAAACGGTTTTAAGTTTTAACTAAGTTTCGAAATTTTATGATAATGAGTTTAGGTTTCTGGAACCAAAACGGTAAAATGAGTATAAGTAGAAGAAGAATTAAAATAATAAAAGAAATGAAAACAACAGTGTGTCTTGTGTTAGCTGCTTTGTTATGTGCTCAATGTGCTTTGTTAAAGAATAAGTTGAGACAGTATGGATAAGAAGGATAAAATGGATAAGTAGGATAAAATGGATAGGAAGGATAAAACGGATAGCAATAAGGTGGATGGTAATAGCCATAATAAGGTTAGTAATAAGGTGGATGGTAATAGCCATAATAAGGTTAGTAATAAGGTGGATGGTAATAGCCATAATAAGGTTAGTAATAAAATGGATATGAAGGATAAAACGGATAGCAATAAGGTGGATGGTAATAGCCATAATAAGGTTAGAATGGTTAGTAATAATTCTAAGGATAATAGAATGGATATAACTTCCTTGAGTAAAGAGAGTAAGGAGAACGTAATGATAATGATGGAGGAAGAGAACATGGTAGAAGAGACAATGATGGAAGAAGAGATGAAAGAGATAATGGTGAACAAGATAGAAGAGATACTGATGTTGAAGATGAAAGAAGAGACAATGATGGAAGAAGAGAACATGGTAGAAGAGATCATGATGAAAGGAGAGAAGGAAGAAGAGAAAATGGAAGCGAACATGGAAGAAGAGATCATGATGAAAGAAGAGATCATGATGAAAGAAGAGAAGGAAGAAGAGACAATGATGAAAGGAGAGAACATGAAGGAAGAAGAGAAAATGGAAGCGAACATGGAAGAAGAGAACATGGTAGAAGAGATCATGATGAAAGAAGAGACAATGATGAAAGGAGAGAACATGAAGGAAGAAGAGAAAATGGAAGTGAACATGGAAGAAGAGATCATGATGAAAGAAGAGACAATGATGAAAGGAGAGAACATGATGGAAGAAGAGAACATGACAGAAGAGATCATGATGGAGAGTAAGATAGAAGAAATGAAGGTAAGAAAGTGACAGAGAAGAAAGAAGAGAAAGTGATTTTGATGGAGAAGGTGAAAGAAGATTTGATTTTGATGAAGTGTATGAGGAATGGGAATGATGAGTGGATAGCAGAACAATATAATTTTTTAAGAAATAATTTTATTAATAAAAAGGTGTGTAAAATGTTTAAATAATTAATATGGTAATTTTGTAAATAAGTGTATGAAAATAAATGAGTTATATTTTAGGGTATGAAAAAATGAGATTTGTAAGTAAAAAAGAGATAGAAGGACAAATATGTGATAAAAAGAGTAAAAATAAACAAGTTTTATAAACGGTTTTAAGTTTTAACTAAGTTTCGAAATTTTATGATAATGAGTTTAGGTTTCTGGAACCAAAACGGTAAAATGAGTATAAGTAGAAGAAGAATTAAAATAATAAAAGAAATGAAAACAACAGTGTGTCTTGTGTTAGCTGCTTTGTTATGTGCTCAATGTGCTTTGTTAAAGAATAAGTTGAGACAGTATGGATAAGAAGGATAAAATGGATAAGTAGGATAAAATGGATAGGAAGGATAAAACGGATAGCAATAAGGTGGATGGTAATAGCCATAATAAGGTTAGTAATAAGGTGGATGGTAATAGCCATAATAAGGTTAGTAATAAGGTGGATGGTAATAGCCATAATAAGGTTAGTAATAAAATGGATATGAAGGATAAAACGGATAGCAATAAGGTGGATGGTAATAGCCATAATAAGGTTAGAATGGTTAGTAATAATTCTAAGGATAATAGAATGGATATAACTTCCTTGAGTAAAGAGAGTAAGGAGAACGTAATGATAATGATGGAGGAAGAGAACATGGTAGAAGAGACAATGATGGAAGAAGAGATGAAAGAGATAATGGTGAACAAGATAGAAGAGATACTGATGTTGAAGATGAAAGAAGAGACAATGATGGAAGAAGAGAACATGGTAGAAGAGATCATGATGAAAGGAGAGAAGGAAGAAGAGAAAATGGAAGCGAACATGGAAGAAGAGATCATGATGAAAGAAGAGAAGGAAGAAGAGACAATGATGAAAGGAGAGAACATGAAGGAAGAAGAGAAAATGGAAGCGAACATGGAAGAAGAGAACATGGTAGAAGAGATCATGATGAAAGAAGAGACAATGATGAAAGGAGAGAACATGAAGGAAGAGAGAGAAAATGGAAGTGAACATGGAAGAAGAGATCATGATGAAAGAAGAGACAATGATGAAAGGAGAGAACATGATGGAAGAAGAGAACATGACAGAAGAGATCATGATGGAGAGTAAGATAGAAGAAATGAAGGTAGAAGAAGTGACAGAGAAGAAAGAAGAGAAAGTGATTTTGATGGAGAAGGTGAAAGAAGATTTGATTTTGATGAAGTGTATGAGGAATGGGAATGATGAGTGGATAGCAGAACAATATAATTTTTTAAGAAATAATTTTATTAATAAAAAGGTGTGTAAAATGTTTAAATAATTAATATGGTAATTTTGTAAATAAGTGTATGAAAATAAATGAGTTATATTTTAGGGTATGAAAAAATGAGATTTGTAAGTAAAAAAGAGATAGAAGGACAAATATGTGATAAAAAGAGTAAAAATAAACAAGTTTTATAAACGGTTTTAAGTTTTAACTAAGTTTCGAAATTTTATGATAATGAGTTTAGGTTTCTGGAACCAAAACGGTAAAATGAGTATAAGTAGAAGAAGAATTAAAATAATAAAAGAAATGAAAACAACAGTGTGTCTTGTGTTAGCTGCTTTGTTATGTGCTCAATGTGCTTTGTTAAAGAATAAGTTGAGACAGTATGGATAAGAAGGATAAAATGGATAAGTAGGATAAAATGGATAGGAAGGATAAAACGGATAGCAATAAGGTGGATGGTAATAGCCATAATAAGGTTAGTAATAAGGTGGATGGTAATAGCCATAATAAGGTTAGTAATAAGGTGGATGGTAATAGCCATAATAAGGTTAGTAATAAAATGGATATGAAGGATAAAACGGATAGCAATAAGGTGGATGGTAATAGCCATAATAAGGTTAGAATGGTTAGTAATAATTCTAAGGATAATAGAATGGATATAACTTCCTTGAGTAAAGAGAGTAAGGAGAACGTAATGATAATGATGGAGGAAGAGAACATGGTAGAAGAGACAATGATGGAAGAAGAGATGAAAGAGATAATGGTGAACAAGATAGAAGAGATACTGATGTTGAAGATGAAAGAAGAGACAATGATGGAAGAAGAGAACATGGTAGAAGAGATCATGATGAAAGGAGAGAAGGAAGAAGAGAAAATGGAAGCGAACATGGAAGAAGAGATCATGATGAAAGAAGAGAAGGAAGAAGAGACAATGATGAAAGGAGAGAACATGAAGGAAGAAGAGAAAATGGAAGCGAACATGGAAGAAGAGAACATGGTAGAAGAGATCATGATGAAAGAAGAGACAATGATGAAAGGAGAGAACATGAAGGAAGAAGAGAAAATGGAAGTGAACATGGAAGAAGAGATCATGATGAAAGAAGAGACAATGATGAAAGGAGAGAACATGATGGAAGAAGAGAACATGACAGAAGAGATCATGATGGAGAGTAAGATAGAAGAAATGAAGGTAGAAGAAGTGACAGAGAAGAAAGAAGAAAGTGATTTTGATGGAGAAGGTGAAAGAAGATTTGATTTTGATGAAGTGTATGAGGAATGGGAATGATGAGTGGATAGCAGAACAATATAATTTTTTAAGAAATAATTTTATTAATAAAAAGGTGTGTAAAATGTTTAAATAATTAATATGGTAATTTTGTAAATAAGTGTATGAAAATAAATGAGTTATATTTTAGGGTATGAAAAAATGAGATTTGTAAGTAAAAAAGAGATAGAAGGACAAATATGTGATAAAAAGAGTAAAAATAAACAAGTTTTATAAACGGTTTTAAGTTTTAACTAAGTTTCGAAATTTTATGATAATGAGTTTAGGTTTCTGGAACCAAAACGGTAAAATGAGTATAAGTAGAAGAAGAATTAAAATAATAAAAGAAATGAAAACAACAGTGTGTCTTGTGTTAGCTGCTTTGTTATGTGCTCAATGTGCTTTGTTAAAGAATAAGTTGAGACAGTATGGATAAGAAGGATAAAATGGATAAGTAGGATAAAATGGATAGGAAGGATAAAACGGATAGCAATAAGGTGGATGGTAATAGCCATAATAAGGTTAGTAATAAGGTGGATGGTAATAGCCATAATAAGGTTAGTAATAAGGTGGATGGTAATAGCCATAATAAGGTTAGTAATAAAATGGATATGAAGGATAAAACGGATAGCAATAAGGTGGATGGTAATAGCCATAATAAGGTTAGAATGGTTAGTAATAATTCTAAGGATAATAGAATGGATATAACTTCCTTGAGTAAAGAGAGTAAGGAGAACGTAATGATAATGATGGAGGAAGAGAACATGGTAGAAGAGACAATGATGGAAGAAGAGATGAAAGAGATAATGGTGAACAAGATAGAAGAGATACTGATGTTGAAGATGAAAGAAGAGACAATGATGGAAGAAGAGAACATGGTAGAAGAGATCATGATGAAAGGAGAGAAGGAAGAAGAGAAAATGGAAGCGAACATGGAAGAAGAGATCATGATGAAAGAAGAGAAGGAAGAAGAGACAATGATGAAAGGAGAGAACATGAAGGAAGAAGAGAAAATGGAAGCGAACATGGAAGAAGAGAACATGGTAGAAGAGATCATGATGAAAGAAGAGACAATGATGAAAGGAGAGAACATGAAGGAAGAAGAGAAAATGGAGTGAACATGGAAGAAGAGATCATGATGAAAGAAGAGACAATGATGAAAGGAGAGAACATGATGGAAGAAGAGAACATGACAGAAGAGATCATGATGGAGAGTAAGATAGAAGAAATGAAGGTAGAAGAAGTGACAGAGAAGAAAGAAGAGAAAGTGATTTTGATGGAGAAGGTGAAAGAAGATTTGATTTTGATGAAGTGTATGAGGAATGGGAATGATGAGTGGATAGCAGAACAATATAATTTTTTAAGAAATAATTTTATTAATAAAAAGGTGTGTAAAATGTTTAAATAATTAATATGGTAATTTTGTAAATAAGTGTATGAAAATAAATGAGTTATATTTTAGGGTATGAAAAAATGAGATTTGTAAGTAAAAAAGAGATAGAAGGACAAATATGTGATAAAAAGAGTAAAATAAACAAGTTTTATAAACGGTTTTAAGTTTTAACTAAGTTTCGAAATTTTATGATAATGAGTTTAGGTTTCTGGAACCAAAACGGTAAAATGAGTATAAGTAGAAGAAGAATTAAAATAATAAAAGAAATGAAAACAACAGTGTGTCTTGTGTTAGCTGCTTTGTTATGTGCTCAATGTGCTTTGTTAAAGAATAAGTTGAGACAGTATGGATAAGAAGGATAAAATGGATAAGTAGGATAAAATGGATAGGAAGGATAAAACGGATAGCAATAAGGTGGATGGTAATAGCCATAATAAGGTTAGTAATAAGGTGGATGGTAATAGCCATAATAAGGTTAGTAATAAGGTGGATGGTAATAGCCATAATAAGGTTAGTAATAAAATGGATATGAAGGATAAAACGGATAGCAATAAGGTGGATGGTAATAGCCATAATAAGGTTAGAATGGTTAGTAATAATTCTAAGGATAATAGAATGGATATAACTTCCTTGAGTAAAGAGAGTAAGGAGAACGTAATGATAATGATGGAGGAAGAGAACATGGTAGAAGAGACAATGATGGAAGAAGAGATGAAAGAGATAATGGTGAACAAGATAGAAGAGATACTGATGTTGAAGATGAAAGAAGAGACAATGATGGAAGAAGAGAACATGGTAGAAGAGATCATGATGAAAGGAGAGAAGGAAGAAGAGAAAATGGAAGCGAACATGGAAGAAGAGATCATGATGAAAGAAGAGATCATGATGAAAGAAGAGAAGGAAGAAGAGACAATGATGAAAGGAGAGAACATGAAGGAAGAAGAGAAATGGAAGCGAACATGGAAGAAGAGAACATGGTAGAAGAGATCATGATGAAAGAAGAGACAATGATGAAAGGAGAGAACATGAAGGAAGAAGAGAAAATGGAAGTGAACATGGAAGAAGAGATCATGATGAAAGAAGAGACAATGATGAAAGGAGAGAACATGATGGAAGAAGAGACATGACAGAAGAGATCATGATGGAGAGTAAGATAGAAGAAATGAAGGTAGAAGAAGTGACAGAGAAGAAAGAAGAGAAAGTGATTTTGATGGAGAAGGTGAAAGAAGATTTGATTTTGATGAAGTGTATGAGGAATGGGAATGATGAGTGGATAGCAGAACAATAATTTTTTAAGAAATAATTTTATTAATAAAAAGGTGTGTAAAATGTTTAAATAATTAATATGGTAATTTTGTAAATAAGTGTATGAAAATAAATGAGTTATATTTTAGGGTATGAAAAAATGAGATTTGTAAGTAAAAAAGAGATAGAAGGACAAATATGTGATAAAAAGAGTAAAAAATAAACAAGTTTTATAAACGGTTTTAAGTTTTAACTAAGTTTCGAAATTTTATGATAATGAGTTTAGGTTTCTGGAACCAAAACGGTAAAATGAGTAAAGTAGAAGAAGAAATTAAATAATAAAAGAAATGAAAACAACAGTGTGTCTTGTGTTAGCTGCTTTGTTATGTGCTCAATGTGCTTTGTTAAAGAATAAGTTGAGACAGTATGGATAAGAAGGATAAAATGGATAAGTAGGATAAAATGGATAGGAAGGATAAAACGGATAGCAATAAGGTGGATGGTAATAGCCATAATAAGGTTAGTAATAAGGTGGATGGTAATAGCCATAATAAGGTTAGTAATAAGGTGGATGGTAATAGCCATAATAAGGTTAGTAATAAAATGGATATGAAGGATAAAACGGATAGCAATAAGGTGGGATGGTAATAGCCATAATAAGGTTAGAATGGTTAGTAATAATTCTAAGGATAATAGAATGGATATAACTTCCTTGAGTAAAGAGAGTAAGGAGAACGTAATGATAATGATGGAGGAAGAGAACATGGTAGAAGAGACAATGATGGAAGAAGAGATGAAAGAGATAATGGTGAACAAGATAGAAGAGATACTGATGTTGAAGATGAAAGAAGAGACAATGATGGAAGAAGAGAACATGGTAGAAGAGATCATGATGAAAGGAGAGAAGGAAGAAGAGAAAATGGAAGCGAACATGGAAGAAGAGATCATGATGAAAGAAGAGAAGGAAGAAGAGACAATGATGAAAGGAGAGAACATGAAGGAAGAAGAGAAAATGGAAGCGAACATGGAAGAAGAGAACATGGTAGAAGAGATCATGATGAAAGAAGAGACAATGATGAAAGGAGAGAACATGAAGGAAGAAGAGAAAATGGAAGTGAACATGGAAGAAGAGAAGGAAGAAGAGATCATGATGAAAGAAGAGACAATGATGAAAGGAGAGACATGATGGAAGGAAGAGAACATGACAGAAGAGATCATGATGGAGAGTAAGATAGAAGAAATGAAGGTAGAAGAAGTGACAGAGAAGAAAGAAGAGAAAGTGATTTTGATGGAGAAGGTGAAAGAAGATTTGATTTTGATGAAGTGTATGAGGAATGGGAATGATGAGTGGATAGCAGAACAATATAATTTTTTAAGAAATAATTTATTAATAAAAGGTGTGTAAAATGTTTAAATAATTAATATGGTAATTTTGTAAATAAGTGTATGAAAATAAATGAGTTATATTTTAGGGTATGAAAAAATGAGATTTGTAAGTAAAAAAGAGATAGAAGGACAAATATGTGATAAAAAGAGTAAAAATAAACAAGTTTTATAAACGGTTTTAAGTTTTAACTAAGTTTCGAAATTTTATGATAATGAGTTTAGGTTTCTGGAACCAAAACGGTAAAATGAGTATAAGTAGAGAAGAATTAAAATAATAAAAGAAATGAAAACAACAGTGTGTCTTGTGTTAGCTGCTTTGTTATGTGCTCAATGTGCTTTGTTAAAGAATAAGTTGAGACAGTATGGATAAGAAGGATAAAATGGATAAGTAGGATAAAATGGATAGGAAGGATAAAACGGATAGCAATAAGGTGGATGGTAATAGCCATAATAAGGTTAGTAATAAGGTGGATGGTAATAGCCATAATAAGGTTAGTAATAAGGTGGATGGTAATAGCCATAATAAGGTTAGTAATAAAATAGGATATGAAGGATAAAACGGATAGCAATAAGGTGGATGGTAATAGCCATAATAAGGTTAGAATGGTTAGTAATAATTCTAAGGATAATAGAATGGATATAACTTCCTTGAGTAAAGAGAGTAAGGAGAACGTAATGATAATGATGGAGGAAGAGAACATGGTAGAAGAGACAATGATGGAAGAAGAGATGAAAGAGATAATGGTGAACAAGATAGAAGAGATACTGATGTTGAAGATGAAAGAAGAGACAATGATGGAAGAAGAGAACATGGTAGAAGAGATCATGATGAAAGGAGAGAAGGAAGAAGAGAAAATGGAAGCGAACATGGAAGAAGAGATCATGATGAAAGAAGAGAAGGAAGAAGAGGACAATGATGAAAGGAGAGAACATGAAGGAAGAAGAGAAAATGGAAGCGAACATGGAAGAAGAGAACATGGTAGAAGAGATCATGATGAAAGAAGAGACAATGATGAAAGGAGAGAACATGAAGGAAGAAGAGAAATGGAAGTGAACATGGGAAGAAGAGAAGGGAAGAAGAGATCATGATGAAAGAAGAGACAATGATGAAAGGAGAGAACATGATGGAAGAAGAGAACATGACAGAAGAGATCATGATGGAGAGTAAGATAGAAGAAATGAAGGTAGAAGAAGTGACAGAGAAGAAAGAAGAGAAAGTGATATTTGATGGAGAAGGTGAAAGAAGATTTGATTTTGATGAAGTGTATGAGGAATGGGAATGATGAGTGGATAGCAGAACAATATAATTTTTTAAGAAATAATTTTATTAATAAAAGGTGTGTAAAATGTTTAAATAATTAATATGGTAATTTTGTAAATAAGTGTATGAAAATAAATGAGTTATATTTTAGGGTATGAAAAAATGAGATTTGTAAGTAAAAAAGAGATAGAAGGACAAATATGTGATAAAAAAGAGTAAAAATAAACAAGTTTTATAAAACGGTTTTAAGTTTTAACTAAGTTTCGAATTTTATGATAATGAGTTTAGGTTTCTGGAACCAAAACGGTAAAATGAGTATAAGTAGAAGAAGAATTAAAATAATAAAAGAAATGAAAACAACAGTGTGTCTTGTGTTAGCTGCTTGTTATGTGCTCAATGTGCTTGTTAAAGAATAAGTTGAGACAGTATGGATAAGAAGGATAAAATGGATAAGTTAGGATAAAATGGATAGGAAGGATAAAACGGATAGCAATAAGGTGGATGGTAATAGCCATAAATAAGGTTAGTAATAAGGTGGATGGTAATAGCCATAATAAGGTTAGTAATAAGGTGGATGGTAATAGCCATAATAAGGTTAGTAATAAAATGGATATGAAGGATAAAACGGATAGCAATAAGGTGGATGGTAATAGCCATAATAAGGTTAGAATGGTTAGTAATAATTCTAAGGATAATAGAATGGATATAACTTCCTTGAGTAAAGAGAGTAAGGAGAACGTAATGATAATGATGGAGGAAGAGAACATGGTAGAAGAGACAATGATGGAAGAAGAGATGAAAGAGATAATGGTGAACAAGATAGAAGAGATACTGATGTTGAAGATGAAAGAAGAGACAATGATGGAAGAAGAGAACATGGTAGAAGAGATCATGATGAAAGGAGAGAAGGAAGAAGAGAAAATGGAAGCGAACATGGAAGAAGAGATCATGATGAAAGAAGAGAAGGAAGAAGAGACAATGATGAAAGGAGAGAACATGAAGGAAGAAGAGAAAATGGAAGCGAACATGGAAGAAGAGAACATGGTAGAAGAGATCATGATGAAAGAAGAGACAATGATGAAAGGAGAGAACATGAAGGAAGAAGAGAAAATGGAAGTGAACATGGAAGAAGAGAAGGAAGAAGAGATCATGATGAAAGAAGAGACAATGATGAAAGGAGAGAACATATGGAAGAAGAGAACATGACAGAAGAGATCATGATGGAGAGTAAGATAGAAGAAATGAAGGTAGAAGAAGTGACAGAGAAGAAAGAAGAGAAAGTGATTTTGATGGAGAAGGTGAAAGAAGATTTGATTTTGATGAAGTGTATGAGGAATGGGAATGATGAGTGGATAGCAGAACAATATAATTTTTTAAGAAATAATTTTATTAATAAAAAGGTGTGTAAAATGTTTAAATAATTAATATGGTAATTTTGTAAATAAGTGTATGAAAATAAATGAGTTATATTTTAGGGTATGAAAAAATGAGATTTGTAAGTAAAAAAGAGATAGAAGGACAAATATGTGATAAAAAGAGTAAAAATAAACAAGTTTTATAAACGGTTTTAAGTTTATAACTAAGTTTCGAAATTTTATGATAATGAGTTTAGGTTTCTGGAACCAAAACGGTAAAATGAGTATAAGTAGAAGAAGAATTAAAATAATAAAAGAAATGAAAACAACAGTGTGTCTTGTGTTAGCTGCTTTGTTATGTGCTCAATGTGCTTTGTTAAAGAATAAGTTGAGACAGTATGGATAAGAAGGATAAAATGGATAAGTAGGATAAAATGGATAGGAAGGATAAAACGGATAGCAATAAGGTGGATGGTAATAGCCATAATAAGGTTAGTAATAAGGTGGATGGTAATAGCCATAATAAGGTTAGTAATAAGGTGGATGGTAATAGCCATAATAAGGTTAGTAATAAAATGGATATGAAGGATAAAACGGATAGCAATAAGGTGGATGGTAATAGCCATAATAAGGTTAGAATGGTTAGTAATAATTCTAAGGATAATAGAATGGATATAACTTCCTTGAGTAAAGAGAGTAAGGAGAACGTAATGATAATGATGGAGGAAGAGAACATGGTAGAAGAGACAATGATGGAAGAAGAGATGAAAGAGATAATGGTGAACAAGATAGAAGAGATACTGATGTTGAAGATGAAAGAAGAGACAATGATGGAAGAAGAGAACATGGTAGAAGAGATCATGATGAAAGGAGAGAAGGAAGAAGAGAAAATGGAAGCGAACATGGAAGAAGAGATCATGATGAAAGAAGAGAAGGAAGAAGGAGACAATGATGAAAGGAGGAGAACATGAAGGAAGAAGAGAAAATGGAAGCGAACATGGAAGAAGAGAACATGGTAGAAGAGATCATGATGAAAGAAGAGACAATGATGAAAGGAGAGAACATGAAGGAAGAAGAGAAAATGGAAGTGAACATGGAAGAAGAGATCATGATGAAAGAAGAGACAATGATGAAAGGAGAGAACATGATGGAAGAAGAGAACATGACAGAAGAGATCATGATGGAGAGTAAGATAGAAGAAATGAAGGTAGAAGAAGTGACAGAGAAGAAAGAAGAGAAGTGATTTTGATGGAGAAGGTGAAAGAAGATTTGATTTTGATGAAGTGTATGAGGAATGGGAATGATGAGTGGATAGCAGAACAATATAATTTTTTAAGAAATAATTTTATTAATAAAAGGTGTGTAAAATGTTTAAATAATTAATATGGTAATTTTGTAAATAAGTGTATGAAAATAAATGAGTTATATTTTAGGGTATGAAAAAATGAGATTTGTAAGTAAAAAAGAGATAGAAGGACAAATATGTGATAAAAAGAGTAAAAATAAACAAGTTTTATAAACGGTTTTAAGTTTTAACTAAGTTTCGAAATTTTATGATAATGAGTTTAGGTTTCTGGAACCAAAACGGTAAAATGAGTATAAGTAGAAGAAGAATTAAAATAATAAAAGAAATGAAAACAACAGTTGTGTCTTGTGTTAGCTGCTTTGTTATGTGCTCAATGTGCTTTGTTAAAGAATAAGTTGAGACAGTATGGATAAGAAGGATAAAATGGATAAGTAGGATAAAATGGATAGGAAGGATAAAACGGATAGCAATAAGTGGATGGTAATAGCCATAATAAGGTTAGTAATAAGGTGGATGGTAATAGCCATAATAAGGTTAGTAATAAGGTGGATGGTAATAGCCATAATAAGGTTAGTAATAAAATGGATATGAAGGATAAAACGGATAGCAATAAGGTGGATGGTAATAGCCATAATAAGGTTAGAATGGTTAGTAATAATTCTAAGGATAATAGAATGGATATAACTTCCTTGAGTAAAGAGAGTAAGGAGAACGTAATGATAATGATGGAGGAAGAGAACATGGTAGAAGAGACAATGATGGAAGAAGAGATGAAAGAGATAATGGTGAACAAGATAGAAGAGATACTGATGTTGAAGATGAAAGAAGAGACAATGATGGAAGAAGAGAACATGGTAGAAGAGATCATGATGAAAGGAGAGAAGGAAGAAGAGAAAATGGAAGCGAACATGGAAGAAGAGATCATGATGAAAGAAGAGAAGGAAGAAGAGACAATGATGAAAGGAGAGAACATGAAGGAAGAAGAGAAAATGGAAGCGAACATGGAAGAAGAGAACATGGTAGAAGAGATCATGATGAAAGAAGAGACAATGATGAAAGGAGAGAACATGAAGGAAGAAGAGAAAATGGAAGTGAACATGGAAGAAGAGATCATGATGGAAAGAAGAGACAATGATGAAAGGAGAGAACATGATGGAAGAAGAGAACATGACAGAAGAGATCATGATGGAGAGTAAGATAGAAGAAATGAAGGTAGAAGAAGTGACAGAGAAGAAAGAAGAGAAAGTGATTTTGATGGAGAAGGTGAAAGAAGATTTGATTTTGATGAAGTGTATGAGGAATGGGAATGATGAGTGGATAGCAGAACAATATAATTTTTTAAGAAATAATTTTATTAATAAAAAGGTGTGTAAAATGTTTAATAATTAATATGGTAATTTTGTAAATAAGTGTATGAAAATAAATGAGTTATATTTTAGGGTATGAAAAAATGAGATTTGTAAGTAAAAAAGAGATAGAAGGACAAATATGTGATAAAAAGAGTAAAAATAAACAAGTTTTATAAACGGTTTAAGTTTTAACTAAGTTTCGAAATTTTATGATAATGAGTTTAGGTTTCTGGAACCAAAACGGTAAAATGAGTATAAGTAGAAGAAGAATTAAAATAATAAAAGAAATGAAAACAACAGTGTGTCTTGTGTTAGCTGCTTTGTTATGTGCTCAATGTGCTTTGTTAAAGAATAAGTTGAGACAGTATGGATAAGAAGGATAAAATGGATAAGTAGGATAAAATGGATAGGAAGGATAAAACGGATAGCAATAAGGTGGATGGTAATAGCCATAATAAGGTTAGTAATAAGGTGGATGGTAATAGCCATAATAAGGTTAGTAATAAGGTGGATGGTAATAGCCATAATAAGGTTAGTAATAAAATGGATATGAAGGATAAAACGGATAGCAATAAGGTGGATGGTAATAGCCATAATAAGGTTAGAATGGTTAGTAATAATTTCTAAGGATAATAGAATGGATATAACTTCCTTGAGTAAAGAGAGTAAGGAGAACGTAATGATAATGATGGAGGAAGAGAACCTGGTAGAAGAGACAATGATGGAAGAAGAGATGAAAGAGATAATGGTGAACAAGATAGAAGAGATACTGATGTTGAAGATGAAAGAAGAGACAATGATGGAAGAAGAGAACATGGTAGAAGAGATCATGATGAAAGGAGAGAAGGAAGAAGAGAAAATGGAAGCGAACATGGAAGAAGAGATCATGATGAAAGAAGAGAAGGAAGAAGAGACAATGATGAAAGGAGAGAACATGAAGGAAGAAGAGAAAATGGAAGCGAACATGGAAGAAGAGAACATGGTAGAAGAGATCATGATGAAAGAAGAGACAATGATGAAAGGAGAGAACATGAAGGAAGAAGAGAAAATGGAAGTGAACATGGAAGAAGAGATCATGATGAAAGAAGAGACAATGATGAAAGGAGAGAACATGATGGAAGAAGAGAACATGACAGAAGAGATCATGATGGAGAGTAAGATAGAAGAAATGAAGGTAGAAGAAGTGACAGAGAAGAAAGAAGAGAAAGTGATTTTGATGGAGAAGGTGAAAGAAGATTTGATTTTGATGAAGTGTATGAGGAATGGGAATGATGAGTGGATAGCAGAACAATATAATTTTTTAAGAAATAATTTTATTAATAAAAAGGTGTGTAAAATGTTTAAATAATTAATATGGTAATTTTGTAAATAAGTGTATGAAAATAAATGAGTTATATTTTAGGGTATGAAAAAATGAGATTTGTAAGTAAAAAAAAGAGATAGAAGGACAAATATGTGATAAAAAGAGTAAAAATAAACAAGTTTTATAAACGGTTTTAAGTTTTAACTAAGTTTCGAAATTTTATGATAATGAGTTTAGGTTTCTGGAACCAAACGGTAAAATGAGTATAAGTAGAAGAAGAATTAAAATAATAAAAGAAATGAAAACAACAGTGTGTCTTGTGTTAGCTGCTTTGTTATGTGCTCAATGTGCTTTGTTAAAGAATAAGTTGAGACAGTATGGATAAGAAGGATAAAATGGATAAGTAGGATAAAATGGATAGGAAGGATAAAACGGATAGCAATAAGGTGGATGGTAATAGCCATAATAAGGTTAGTAATAAGGTGGATGGTAATAGCCATAATAAGGTTAGTAATAAGGTGGATGGTAATAGCCATAATAAGGTTAGTAATAAAATGGATATGAAGGATAAAACGGATAGCAATAAGGTGGATGGTAATAGCCATAATAAGGGTTAGAATGGTTAGTAATAATTCTAAGGATAATAGAATGGATATAACTTCCTTGAGTAAAGAGAGTAAGGAGAACGTAATGATAATGATGGAGGAAGAGAACATGGTAGAAGAGACAATGATGGAAGAAGAGATGAAAGAGATAATGGTGAACAAGATAGAAGAGATACTGATGTTGAAGATGAAAGGAAGAGACAATGATGGAAGAAGAGAACATGGTAGAAGAGATCATGATGAAAGGAGAGAAGGAAGAAGAGAAAATGGAAGCGAACATGGAAGAAGAGATCATGATGAAAGAAGAGAAGGAAGAAGAGACAATGATGAAAGGAGAGAACATGAAGGAAGAAGAGAAAAATGGAAGCGAACATGGAAGAAGAGAACATGGTAGAAGAGATCATGATGAAGAAGAGACAATGATGAAAGGAGAGAACATGAAGGAAGAAGAGAAAATGGAAGTGAACATGGAAGAAGAGATCATGATGAAAGAAGAGACAATGATGAAAGGAGAGAACATGATGGAAGAAGAGAACATGACAGAAGAGATCATGATGGAGAGTAAGATAGAAGAAATGAAGGTAGAAGAAGTGACAGAGAAGAAAGAAGAGAAAGTGATTTTGATGGAGAAGGTGAAAGAAGATTTGATTTTGATGAAGTGTATGAGGAATGGGAATGATGAGTGGATAGCAGAACAATATAATTTTTTAAGAAATAATTTTATTAATAAAAAGGTGTGTAAAATGTTTAAAATAATTAATATGGTAATTTTGTAAATAAGTGTATGAAAATAAATGAGTTATATTTTAGGGTATGAAAAAATGAGATTTGTAAGTAAAAAAGAGATAGAAGGACAAATATGTGATTAAAAAGAGTAAAAATAAAACAAGTTTTATAAACGGTTTTAAGTTTTAATACTAAGTTTCGAAATTTTATGATAATGAGTTTAGGTTTTCTGGAACCAAAACGGTAAAATGAGTATAAGTAGAAGAAGAATTAAAATAATAAAAGAAATGAAAACAACAGTGTGTCTTGTGTTAGCTGCTTTGTTATGTGCTCAATGTGCTTTGTTAAAGAATAAGTTGAGACAGTATGGATAAGAAGGATAAAATGGATAAGTAGGATAAAATGGATAGGAAGGATAAAACGGATAGCAATAAGGTGGATGGTAATAGCCATAATAAGGTTAGTAATAAGGTGGATGGTAATAGCCATAATAAGGTTAGTAATAAGGTGGATGGTAATAGCCATAATAAGGTTAGTAATAAAATGGATATGAAGGATAAAACGGATAGCAATAAGGTGGATGGTAATAGCCATAATAAGGTTAGAATGGTTAGTAATAATTCTAAGGATAATAGAATGGATATAACTTCCTTGAGTAAAGAGAGTAAGGAGAACGTAATGATAATGATGGAGGAAGAGAACATGGTAGAAGAGACAATGATGGAAGAAGAGATGAAAGAGATAATGGTGAACAAGATAGAAGAGATACTGATGTTGAAGATGAAAGAAGAGACAATGATGGAAGAAGAGAACATGGTAGAAGAGATCATGATGAAAGGAGAGAAGGAAGAAGAGAAAATGGAAGCGAACATGGAAGAAGAGATCATGATGAAAGAAGAGAAGGAAGAAGAGACAATGATGAAAGGAGAGAACATGAAGGAAGAAGAGAAAATGGAAGCGAACATGGAAGAAGAGAACATGGTAGAAGAGATCATGATGAAAGAAGAGACAATGATGAAAGGAGAGAACATGAAGGAAGAAGAGAAAATGGAAGTGAACATGGAAGAAGAGATCATGATGAAAGAAGAGACAATGATGAAAGGAGAGAACATGATGGAAGAAGAGAACAAGACAGAAGAGATCATGATGGAGAGTAAGATAGAAGAAATGAAGGTAGAAGAAGTGACAGAGAAGAAAGAAGAGAAAGTGATTTTGATGGAGAAGGTGAAAGAAGATTTGATTTTGATGAAGTGTATGAGGAATGGGAATGATGAGTGGATAGCAGAACAATATAATTTTTAAGAAATAATTTTATTAATAAAAAGGTGTGTAAAATGTTTAAATAATTAATATGGTAATTTTGTAAATAAGTGTATGAAAATAAATGAGTTATATTTTAGGGTATGAAAAAATGAGATTTGTAAGTAAAAAAGAGATAGAAGGACAAATATGTGATAAAAAGAGTAAAAATAAACAAGTTTTTATAAACGGTTTTAAGTTTTAACTAAGTTTCGAAATTTTATGATAATGAGTTTAGGTTTCTGGAACCAAAACGGTAAAATGAGTATAAGTAGAAGAAGAATTAAAATAATAAAAGAAATGAAAACAACAGTGTGTCTTGTGTTAGCTGCTTTGTTATGTGCTCAATGTGCTTTGTTAAAGAATAAGTTGAGACAGTATGGATAAGAAGGATAAAATGGATAAGTAGGATAAAATGGATAGGAAGGATAAAACGATAGCAATAAGGTGGATGGTAATAGCCATAATAAGGTTAGTAATAAGGTGGATGGTAATAGCCATAATAAGGTTAGTAATAAGGTGGATGGTAATAGCCATAATAAGGTTAGTAATAAAATGGATATGAAGGATAAAACGGATAGCAATAAGGTGGATGGTAATAGCCATAATAAGGTTAGAATGGTTAGTAATAATTCTAAGGATAATAGAATGGATATAACTTCCTTGAGTAAAGAGAGTAAGGAGAACGTAATGATAATGATGGAGGAAGAGAACATGGTAGAAGAGGACAATGATGGAAGAAGAGATGAAAGAGATAATGGTGAACAAGATAGAAGAGATACTGATGTTGAAGATGAAAGAAGAGACAATGATGGAAGAAGAGAACATGGTAGAAGAGATCATGATGAAAGGAGAGAAGGAAGAAGAGAAAATGGAAGCGAACATGGAAGAAGAGATCATGATGAAAGAAGAGAAGGAAGAAGAGGACAATGATGAAAGGAGAGAACATGAAGGAAGAAGAGAAAATGGAAGGCGAACATGGAAGAAGAGAACATGGTAGAAGAGATCATGATGAAAGAAGAGACAATGATGAAAGGAGAGAACATGAAGGAAGAAGAGAAAATGGAAGTGAACATGGAAGAAGAGAAGGAAGAAGAGATCATGATGAAAGAAGAGACAATGATGAAAGGAGAGAACATGATGGAAGAAGAGAACATGACAGAAGAGATCATGATGGAGAGTAAGATAGAAGAAATGAAGGTAGAAGAAGTGACAGAGAAGAAAGAAGAGAAAGTGATTTTGATGGAGAAGGTGAAAGAAGATTTGATTTTGATGAAGTGTATGAGGAATGGGAATGATGAGTGGATAGCAGAACAATATAATTTTTTAAGAAATAATTTTATTAATAAAAAGGTGTGTAAAATGTTTAAATAATTAATATGGTAATTTTGTAAATAAGTGTATGAAAATAAATGAGTTATATTTTAGGGTATGAAAAAATGAGATTTGTAAGTAAAAAAGAGATAGAAGGACAAATATGTGATAAAAAGAGTAAAAATAAACAAGTTTTATAAACGGTTTTAAGTTTTAACTAAGTTTCGAAATTTTATGATAATGAGTTTAGGTTTCTGGAACCAAAACGGTAAAATGAGTATAAGTAGAAGAAGAATTAAAATAATAAAAGAAATGAAAACAACCGTGTGTCTTGTGTTAGCTGCTTTGTTATGTGCTCAATGTGCTTTGTTAAAGAATAAGTTGAGACAGTATGGATAAGAAGGATAAAATGGATAAGTAGGATAAAATGGATAGGAAGGATAAAACGGATAGCAATAAGGTGGATGGTAATAGCCATAATAAGGTTAGTAATAAGGTGGATGGTAATAGCCATAATAAGGTTAGTAATAAGGTGGATGGTAATAGCCATAATAAGGTTAGTAATAAAATGGATATGAAGGATAAAACGGATAGCAATAAGGTGGATGGTAATAGCCATAATAAGGTTAGAATGGTTAGTAATAATTCTAAGGATAATAGAATGGATATAACTTCCTTGAGTAAAGAGAGTAAGGAGAACGTAATGATAATGATGGAGGAAGAGAACATGGTAGAAGAGACAATGATGGAAGAAGAGATGAAAGAGATAATGGTGAACAAGATAGAAGAGATACTGATGTTGAAGATGAAAGAAGAGACAATGATGGAAGAAGAGAACATGGTAGAAGAGATCATGATGAAAGGAGAGAAGGAAGAAGAGAAAATGGAAGCGAACATGGAAGAAGAGATCATGATGAAAGAAGAGAAGGAAGAAGAGACAATGATGAAAGGAGAGAACATGAAGGAAGAAGAGAAAATGGAAGCGAACATGGAAGAAGAGAACATGGTAGAAGAGATCATGATGAAAGAAGAGACAATGATGAAAGGAGAGAACATGAAGGAAGAAGAGAAAAATGGAAGTGAACATGGAAGAAGAGAAGGAAGAAGAGATCATGATGAAAGAAGAGACAATGATGAAAGAGAGAACATGATGGAAGAAGAGAACATGACAGAAGAGATCATGATGGAGAGTAAGATAGAAGAAATGAAGGTAGAAGAAGTGACAGAGAAGAAAGAAGAGAAAGTGATTTTGATGGAGAAGGTGAAAGAAGATTTGATTTTGATGAAGTGTATGAGGAATGGGAATGATGAGTGGATAGCAGAACAATATAATTTTTTAAGAAATAATTTTATTAATAAAAAGGTGTGTAAAATGTTTAAATAATTAATATGGTAATTTTGTAAATAAGTGTATGAAAATAAATGAGTTATATTTTAGGGTATGAAAAAAATGAGATTTGTAAGTAAAAAAGAGATAGAAGGACAAATATGTGATAAAAAGAGTAAAAATAAACAAGTTTTATAAACGGTTTTAAGTTTTAAACTAAGTTTCGAAATTTTATGATAATGAGTTTAGGTTTCTGGAACCAAAACGGTAAAATGAGTATAAGTAGAAGAAGAATTAAAAATAATAAAAGAAATGAAAACAACAGTGTGTCTTGTGTTAGCTGCTTTGTTATGTGCTCAATGTGCTTTGTTAAAGAATAAGTTGAGACAGTATGGATAAGAAGGATAAATGGATAAGTAGGATAAAATGGATAGGAAGGATAAAACGGATAGCAATAAGGTGGATGGTAATAGCCATAATAAGGTTAGTAATAAGGTGGATGGTAATAGCCATAATAAGGTTAGTAATAAGGTGGATGGTAATAGCCATAATAAGGTTAGTAATAAAATGGATATGAAGGATAAAACGGATAGCAATAAGGTGGATGGTAATAGCCATAATAAGGTTAGAATGGTTAGTAATAATTCTAAGGATAATAGAATGGATATAACTTCCTTGAGTAAAGAGAGTAAGGAGAACGTAATGATAATGATGGAGGAAGAGAACATGGTAGAAGAGACAATGATGGAAGAAGAGATGAAAGAGATAATGGTGAACAAGATAGA
>CAMPDV010005364.1:0-25064 GCA_946699065.1 Loxodes magnus
ACGAGAAATAGGATTTGATTAGGCCATAGAAGTTGATTAAAGTAAAGCAAAAAAGATTATTGCATGAAGGAGCAACACGCATAACATTAAAATAGAATAATATGATATAAAATAATATAAAAAACAAGTTAAATAAGAATTAGAAAGTGAGAAATATGAAAAATAAATAGCAATGCCAAAAAGATAAAAATAAATGTCATAATTTGTATATAAAAAAGCACAGAATAAGAAATAAGCCTCGTGAGTATAATAAATATGACTGAAAAAAGACAACAAACATAAAAATATTGTTCCAGAGTCTAAAAGATATGATTGATATGAAAGACATAGATAAATGAAAAGATTATCTAAATGGGACCCCCGCGTCTAATATATGTGAATTGCTATATAACTGACATAAAAAAGCTGCGAATAAAAGTAATGATAATCGAATGAAATATGAATTTGCAAATAAATTGACAAAGAAAGATAATGAAATAAAAATAGTGGTACTCCCGAGTCTAATGAACGAAAACACAAGAAAATTAAAATATTCTAATGGCAGAATAAAAAAAGTAAAGTAATAAATATGCAAAATTAGTAATAAAAATAAAATTAAGTCAATAAATAATTTTAGTCGAATAATAAAACTGCAATAAAAATGATATATAAAATTTTGAGTATAAAAGTGCTTGAAGAATGAAAAATAAGAATCAAAACATTAATAAAGTCACAAGCGTAATATGTATATATTAAGAAGTTATGAAAAATAAAGTATATCGTAATGAATGAATAAATGATACGAAAAACAGCAGATAAATGTAAAATAAATAATAAATGTAATGAAATAAATATAAAAAAACATGTGAATGAGGATAATAAAAATGTTTAAATAGGATATGAAAGAGGATAAACGAGGGTGAACGGGTTACGTTTTCTGTACGAGAAATAGGATTTGATTAGGCCATAGAAGTTGATTAAAGTAAAGCAAAAAAGATTATTGCATGAAGGAGCAACACGCATAACATTAAAATAGAATAATATGATATAAAATAATATAAAAAACAAGTTAAATAAGAATTAGAAAGTGAGAAATATGAAAAATAAATAGCAATGCCAAAAAGATAAAAATAAATGTCATAATTTGTATATAAAAAAGCACAGAATAAGAAATAAGCCTCGTGAGTATAATAAATATGACTGAAAAAAGACAACAAACATAAAAATATTGTTCCAGAGTCTAAAAGATATGATTGATATGAAAGACATAGATAAATGAAAAGATTATCTAAATGGGACCCCCGCGTCTAATATATGTGAATTGCTATATAACTGACATAAAAAAGCTGCGAATAAAAGTAATGATAATCGAATGAAATATGAATTTGCAAATAAATTGACAAAGAAAGATAATGAAATAAAAATAGTGGTACTCCCGAGTCTAATGAACGAAAACACAAGAAAATTAAAATATTCTAATGGCAGAATAAAAAAAGTAAAGTAATAAATATGCAAAATTAGTAATAAAAATAAAATTAAGTCAATAAATAATTTTAGTCGAATAATAAAACTGCAATAAAAATGATATATAAAATTTTGAGTATAAAAGTGCTTGAAGAATGAAAAATAAGAATCAAAACATTAATAAAGTCACAAGCGTAATATGTATATATTAAGAAGTTATGAAAAATAAAGTATATCGTAATGAATGAATAAATGATACGAAAAACAGCAGATAAATGTAAAATAAATAATAAATGTAATGAAATAAATATAAAAAAACATGTGAATGAGGATAATAAAAATGTTTAAATAGGATATGAAAGAGGATAAACGAGGGTGAACGGGTTACGTTTTCTGTACGAGAAATAGGATTTGATTAGGCCATAGAAGTTGATTAAAGTAAAGCAAAAAAGATTATTGCATGAAGGAGCAACACGCATAACATTAAAATAGAATAATATGATATAAAATAATATAAAAAACAAGTTAAATAAGAATTAGAAAGTGAGAAATATGAAAAATAAATAGCAATGCCAAAAAGATAAAAATAAATGTCATAATTTGTATATAAAAAAGCACAGAATAAGAAATAAGCCTCGTGAGTATAATAAATATGACTGAAAAAAGACAACAAACATAAAAATATTGTTCCAGAGTCTAAAAGATATGATTGATATGAAAGACATAGATAAATGAAAAGATTATCTAAATGGGACCCCCGCGTCTAATATATGTGAATTGCTATATAACTGACATAAAAAAGCTGCGAATAAAAGTAATGATAATCGAATGAAATATGAATTTGCAAATAAATTGACAAAGAAAGATAATGAAATAAAAATAGTGGTACTCCCGAGTCTAATGAACGAAAACACAAGAAAATTAAAATATTCTAATGGCAGAATAAAAAAAGTAAAGTAATAAATATGCAAAATTAGTAATAAAAATAAAATTAAGTCAATAAATAATTTTAGTCGAATAATAAAACTGCAATAAAAATGATATATAAAATTTTGAGTATAAAAGTGCTTGAAGAATGAAAAATAAGAATCAAAACATTAATAAAGTCACAAGCGTAATATGTATATATTAAGAAGTTATGAAAAATAAAGTATATCGTAATGAATGAATAAATGATACGAAAAACAGCAGATAAATGTAAAATAAATAATAAATGTAATGAAATAAATATAAAAAAACATGTGAATGAGGATAATAAAAATGTTTAAATAGGATATGAAAGAGGATAAACGAGGGTGAACGGGTTACGTTTTCTGTACGAGAAATAGGATTTGATTAGGCCATAGAAGTTGATTAAAGTAAAGCAAAAAAGATTATTGCATGAAGGAGCAACACGCATAACATTAAAATAGAATAATATGATATAAAATAATATAAAAAACAAGTTAAATAAGAATTAGAAAGTGAGAAATATGAAAAATAAATAGCAATGCCAAAAAGATAAAAATAAATGTCATAATTTGTATATAAAAAAGCACAGAATAAGAAATAAGCCTCGTGAGTATAATAAATATGACTGAAAAAAGACAACAAACATAAAAATATTGTTCCAGAGTCTAAAAGATATGATTGATATGAAAGACATAGATAAATGAAAAGATTATCTAAATGGGACCCCCGCGTCTAATATATGTGAATTGCTATATAACTGACATAAAAAAGCTGCGAATAAAAGTAATGATAATCGAATGAAATATGAATTTGCAAATAAATTGACAAAGAAAGATAATGAAATAAAAATAGTGGTACTCCCGAGTCTAATGAACGAAAACACAAGAAAATTAAAATATTCTAATGGCAGAATAAAAAAAGTAAAGTAATAAATATGCAAAATTAGTAATAAAAATAAAATTAAGTCAATAAATAATTTTAGTCGAATAATAAAACTGCAATAAAAATGATATATAAAATTTTGAGTATAAAAGTGCTTGAAGAATGAAAAATAAGAATCAAAACATTAATAAAGTCACAAGCGTAATATGTATATATTAAGAAGTTATGAAAAATAAAGTATATCGTAATGAATGAATAAATGATACGAAAAACAGCAGATAAATGTAAAATAAATAATAAATGTAATGAAATAAATATAAAAAAACATGTGAATGAGGATAATAAAAATGTTTAAATAGGATATGAAAGAGGATAAACGAGGGTGAACGGGTTACGTTTTCTGTACGAGAAATAGGATTTGATTAGGCCATAGAAGTTGATTAAAGTAAAGCAAAAAAGATTATTGCATGAAGGAGCAACACGCATAACATTAAAATAGAATAATATGATATAAAATAATATAAAAAACAAGTTAAATAAGAATTAGAAAGTGAGAAATATGAAAAATAAATAGCAATGCCAAAAAGATAAAAATAAATGTCATAATTTGTATATAAAAAAGCACAGAATAAGAAATAAGCCTCGTGAGTATAATAAATATGACTGAAAAAAGACAACAAACATAAAAATATTGTTCCAGAGTCTAAAAGATATGATTGATATGAAAGACATAGATAAATGAAAAGATTATCTAAATGGGACCCCCGCGTCTAATATATGTGAATTGCTATATAACTGACATAAAAAAGCTGCGAATAAAAGTAATGATAATCGAATGAAATATGAATTTGCAAATAAATTGACAAAGAAAGATAATGAAATAAAAATAGTGGTACTCCCGAGTCTAATGAACGAAAACACAAGAAAATTAAAATATTCTAATGGCAGAATAAAAAAAGTAAAGTAATAAATATGCAAAATTAGTAATAAAAATAAAATTAAGTCAATAAATAATTTTAGTCGAATAATAAAACTGCAATAAAAATGATATATAAAATTTTGAGTATAAAAGTGCTTGAAGAATGAAAAATAAGAATCAAAACATTAATAAAGTCACAAGCGTAATATGTATATATTAAGAAGTTATGAAAAATAAAGTATATCGTAATGAATGAATAAATGATACGAAAAACAGCAGATAAATGTAAAATAAATAATAAATGTAATGAAATAAATATAAAAAAACATGTGAATGAGGATAATAAAAATGTTTAAATAGGATATGAAAGAGGATAAACGAGGGTGAACGGGTTACGTTTTCTGTACGAGAAATAGGATTTGATTAGGCCATAGAAGTTGATTAAAGTAAAGCAAAAAAGATTATTGCATGAAGGAGCAACACGCATAACATTAAAATAGAATAATATGATATAAAATAATATAAAAAACAAGTTAAATAAGAATTAGAAAGTGAGAAATATGAAAAATAAATAGCAATGCCAAAAAGATAAAAATAAATGTCATAATTTGTATATAAAAAAGCACAGAATAAGAAATAAGCCTCGTGAGTATAATAAATATGACTGAAAAAAGACAACAAACATAAAAATATTGTTCCAGAGTCTAAAAGATATGATTGATATGAAAGACATAGATAAATGAAAAGATTATCTAAATGGGACCCCCGCGTCTAATATATGTGAATTGCTATATAACTGACATAAAAAAGCTGCGAATAAAAGTAATGATAATCGAATGAAATATGAATTTGCAAATAAATTGACAAAGAAAGATAATGAAATAAAAATAGTGGTACTCCCGAGTCTAATGAACGAAAACACAAGAAAATTAAAATATTCTAATGGCAGAATAAAAAAAGTAAAGTAATAAATATGCAAAATTAGTAATAAAAATAAAATTAAGTCAATAAATAATTTTAGTCGAATAATAAAACTGCAATAAAAATGATATATAAAATTTTGAGTATAAAAGTGCTTGAAGAATGAAAAATAAGAATCAAAACATTAATAAAGTCACAAGCGTAATATGTATATATTAAGAAGTTATGAAAAATAAAGTATATCGTAATGAATGAATAAATGATACGAAAAACAGCAGATAAATGTAAAATAAATAATAAATGTAATGAAATAAATATAAAAAAACATGTGAATGAGGATAATAAAAATGTTTAAATAGGATATGAAAGAGGATAAACGAGGGTGAACGGGTTACGTTTTCTGTACGAGAAATAGGATTTGATTAGGCCATAGAAGTTGATTAAAGTAAAGCAAAAAAGATTATTGCATGAAGGAGCAACACGCATAACATTAAAATAGAATAATATGATATAAAATAATATAAAAAACAAGTTAAATAAGAATTAGAAAGTGAGAAATATGAAAAATAAATAGCAATGCCAAAAAGATAAAAATAAATGTCATAATTTGTATATAAAAAAGCACAGAATAAGAAATAAGCCTCGTGAGTATAATAAATATGACTGAAAAAAGACAACAAACATAAAAATATTGTTCCAGAGTCTAAAAGATATGATTGATATGAAAGACATAGATAAATGAAAAGATTATCTAAATGGGACCCCCGCGTCTAATATATGTGAATTGCTATATAACTGACATAAAAAAGCTGCGAATAAAAGTAATGATAATCGAATGAAATATGAATTTGCAAATAAATTGACAAAGAAAGATAATGAAATAAAAATAGTGGTACTCCCGAGTCTAATGAACGAAAACACAAGAAAATTAAAATATTCTAATGGCAGAATAAAAAAAGTAAAGTAATAAATATGCAAAATTAGTAATAAAAATAAAATTAAGTCAATAAATAATTTTAGTCGAATAATAAAACTGCAATAAAAATGATATATAAAATTTTGAGTATAAAAGTGCTTGAAGAATGAAAAATAAGAATCAAAACATTAATAAAGTCACAAGCGTAATATGTATATATTAAGAAGTTATGAAAAATAAAGTATATCGTAATGAATGAATAAATGATACGAAAAACAGCAGATAAATGTAAAATAAATAATAAATGTAATGAAATAAATATAAAAAAACATGTGAATGAGGATAATAAAAATGTTTAAATAGGATATGAAAGAGGATAAACGAGGGTGAACGGGTTACGTTTTCTGTACGAGAAATAGGATTTGATTAGGCCATAGAAGTTGATTAAAGTAAAGCAAAAAAGATTATTGCATGAAGGAGCAACACGCATAACATTAAAATAGAATAATATGATATAAAATAATATAAAAAACAAGTTAAATAAGAATTAGAAAGTGAGAAATATGAAAAATAAATAGCAATGCCAAAAAGATAAAAATAAATGTCATAATTTGTATATAAAAAAGCACAGAATAAGAAATAAGCCTCGTGAGTATAATAAATATGACTGAAAAAAGACAACAAACATAAAAATATTGTTCCAGAGTCTAAAAGATATGATTGATATGAAAGACATAGATAAATGAAAAGATTATCTAAATGGGACCCCCGCGTCTAATATATGTGAATTGCTATATAACTGACATAAAAAAGCTGCGAATAAAAGTAATGATAATCGAATGAAATATGAATTTGCAAATAAATTGACAAAGAAAGATAATGAAATAAAAATAGTGGTACTCCCGAGTCTAATGAACGAAAACACAAGAAAATTAAAATATTCTAATGGCAGAATAAAAAAAGTAAAGTAATAAATATGCAAAATTAGTAATAAAAATAAAATTAAGTCAATAAATAATTTTAGTCGAATAATAAAACTGCAATAAAAATGATATATAAAATTTTGAGTATAAAAGTGCTTGAAGAATGAAAAATAAGAATCAAAACATTAATAAAGTCACAAGCGTAATATGTATATATTAAGAAGTTATGAAAAATAAAGTATATCGTAATGAATGAATAAATGATACGAAAAACAGCAGATAAATGTAAAATAAATAATAAATGTAATGAAATAAATATAAAAAAACATGTGAATGAGGATAATAAAAATGTTTAAATAGGATATGAAAGAGGATAAACGAGGGTGAACGGGTTACGTTTTCTGTACGAGAAATAGGATTTGATTAGGCCATAGAAGTTGATTAAAGTAAAGCAAAAAAGATTATTGCATGAAGGAGCAACACGCATAACATTAAAATAGAATAATATGATATAAAATAATATAAAAAACAAGTTAAATAAGAATTAGAAAGTGAGAAATATGAAAAATAAATAGCAATGCCAAAAAGATAAAAATAAATGTCATAATTTGTATATAAAAAAGCACAGAATAAGAAATAAGCCTCGTGAGTATAATAAATATGACTGAAAAAAGACAACAAACATAAAAATATTGTTCCAGAGTCTAAAAGATATGATTGATATGAAAGACATAGATAAATGAAAAGATTATCTAAATGGGACCCCCGCGTCTAATATATGTGAATTGCTATATAACTGACATAAAAAAGCTGCGAATAAAAGTAATGATAATCGAATGAAATATGAATTTGCAAATAAATTGACAAAGAAAGATAATGAAATAAAAATAGTGGTACTCCCGAGTCTAATGAACGAAAACACAAGAAAATTAAAATATTCTAATGGCAGAATAAAAAAAGTAAAGTAATAAATATGCAAAATTAGTAATAAAAATAAAATTAAGTCAATAAATAATTTTAGTCGAATAATAAAACTGCAATAAAAATGATATATAAAATTTTGAGTATAAAAGTGCTTGAAGAATGAAAAATAAGAATCAAAACATTAATAAAGTCACAAGCGTAATATGTATATATTAAGAAGTTATGAAAAATAAAGTATATCGTAATGAATGAATAAATGATACGAAAAACAGCAGATAAATGTAAAATAAATAATAAATGTAATGAAATAAATATAAAAAAACATGTGAATGAGGATAATAAAAATGTTTAAATAGGATATGAAAGAGGATAAACGAGGGTGAACGGGTTACGTTTTCTGTACGAGAAATAGGATTTGATTAGGCCATAGAAGTTGATTAAAGTAAAGCAAAAAAGATTATTGCATGAAGGAGCAACACGCATAACATTAAAATAGAATAATATGATATAAAATAATATAAAAAACAAGTTAAATAAGAATTAGAAAGTGAGAAATATGAAAAATAAATAGCAATGCCAAAAAGATAAAAATAAATGTCATAATTTGTATATAAAAAAGCACAGAATAAGAAATAAGCCTCGTGAGTATAATAAATATGACTGAAAAAAGACAACAAACATAAAAATATTGTTCCAGAGTCTAAAAGATATGATTGATATGAAAGACATAGATAAATGAAAAGATTATCTAAATGGGACCCCCGCGTCTAATATATGTGAATTGCTATATAACTGACATAAAAAAGCTGCGAATAAAAGTAATGATAATCGAATGAAATATGAATTTGCAAATAAATTGACAAAGAAAGATAATGAAATAAAAATAGTGGTACTCCCGAGTCTAATGAACGAAAACACAAGAAAATTAAAATATTCTAATGGCAGAATAAAAAAAGTAAAGTAATAAATATGCAAAATTAGTAATAAAAATAAAATTAAGTCAATAAATAATTTTAGTCGAATAATAAAACTGCAATAAAAATGATATATAAAATTTTGAGTATAAAAGTGCTTGAAGAATGAAAAATAAGAATCAAAACATTAATAAAGTCACAAGCGTAATATGTATATATTAAGAAGTTATGAAAAATAAAGTATATCGTAATGAATGAATAAATGATACGAAAAACAGCAGATAAATGTAAAATAAATAATAAATGTAATGAAATAAATATAAAAAAACATGTGAATGAGGATAATAAAAATGTTTAAATAGGATATGAAAGAGGATAAACGAGGGTGAACGGGTTACGTTTTCTGTACGAGAAATAGGATTTGATTAGGCCATAGAAGTTGATTAAAGTAAAGCAAAAAAGATTATTGCATGAAGGAGCAACACGCATAACATTAAAATAGAATAATATGATATAAAATAATATAAAAAACAAGTTAAATAAGAATTAGAAAGTGAGAAATATGAAAAATAAATAGCAATGCCAAAAAGATAAAAATAAATGTCATAATTTGTATATAAAAAAGCACAGAATAAGAAATAAGCCTCGTGAGTATAATAAATATGACTGAAAAAAGACAACAAACATAAAAATATTGTTCCAGAGTCTAAAAGATATGATTGATATGAAAGACATAGATAAATGAAAAGATTATCTAAATGGGACCCCCGCGTCTAATATATGTGAATTGCTATATAACTGACATAAAAAAGCTGCGAATAAAAGTAATGATAATCGAATGAAATATGAATTTGCAAATAAATTGACAAAGAAAGATAATGAAATAAAAATAGTGGTACTCCCGAGTCTAATGAACGAAAACACAAGAAAATTAAAATATTCTAATGGCAGAATAAAAAAAGTAAAGTAATAAATATGCAAAATTAGTAATAAAAATAAAATTAAGTCAATAAATAATTTTAGTCGAATAATAAAACTGCAATAAAAATGATATATAAAATTTTGAGTATAAAAGTGCTTGAAGAATGAAAAATAAGAATCAAAACATTAATAAAGTCACAAGCGTAATATGTATATATTAAGAAGTTATGAAAAATAAAGTATATCGTAATGAATGAATAAATGATACGAAAAACAGCAGATAAATGTAAAATAAATAATAAATGTAATGAAATAAATATAAAAAAACATGTGAATGAGGATAATAAAAATGTTTAAATAGGATATGAAAGAGGATAAACGAGGGTGAACGGGTTACGTTTTCTGTACGAGAAATAGGATTTGATTAGGCCATAGAAGTTGATTAAAGTAAAGCAAAAAAGATTATTGCATGAAGGAGCAACACGCATAACATTAAAATAGAATAATATGATATAAAATAATATAAAAAACAAGTTAAATAAGAATTAGAAAGTGAGAAATATGAAAAATAAATAGCAATGCCAAAAAGATAAAAATAAATGTCATAATTTGTATATAAAAAAGCACAGAATAAGAAATAAGCCTCGTGAGTATAATAAATATGACTGAAAAAAGACAACAAACATAAAAATATTGTTCCAGAGTCTAAAAGATATGATTGATATGAAAGACATAGATAAATGAAAAGATTATCTAAATGGGACCCCCGCGTCTAATATATGTGAATTGCTATATAACTGACATAAAAAAGCTGCGAATAAAAGTAATGATAATCGAATGAAATATGAATTTGCAAATAAATTGACAAAGAAAGATAATGAAATAAAAATAGTGGTACTCCCGAGTCTAATGAACGAAAACACAAGAAAATTAAAATATTCTAATGGCAGAATAAAAAAAGTAAAGTAATAAATATGCAAAATTAGTAATAAAAATAAAATTAAGTCAATAAATAATTTTAGTCGAATAATAAAACTGCAATAAAAATGATATATAAAATTTTGAGTATAAAAGTGCTTGAAGAATGAAAAATAAGAATCAAAACATTAATAAAGTCACAAGCGTAATATGTATATATTAAGAAGTTATGAAAAATAAAGTATATCGTAATGAATGAATAAATGATACGAAAAACAGCAGATAAATGTAAAATAAATAATAAATGTAATGAAATAAATATAAAAAAACATGTGAATGAGGATAATAAAAATGTTTAAATAGGATATGAAAGAGGATAAACGAGGGTGAACGGGTTACGTTTTCTGTACGAGAAATAGGATTTGATTAGGCCATAGAAGTTGATTAAAGTAAAGCAAAAAAGATTATTGCATGAAGGAGCAACACGCATAACATTAAAATAGAATAATATGATATAAAATAATATAAAAAACAAGTTAAATAAGAATTAGAAAGTGAGAAATATGAAAAATAAATAGCAATGCCAAAAAGATAAAAATAAATGTCATAATTTGTATATAAAAAAGCACAGAATAAGAAATAAGCCTCGTGAGTATAATAAATATGACTGAAAAAAGACAACAAACATAAAAATATTGTTCCAGAGTCTAAAAGATATGATTGATATGAAAGACATAGATAAATGAAAAGATTATCTAAATGGGACCCCCGCGTCTAATATATGTGAATTGCTATATAACTGACATAAAAAAGCTGCGAATAAAAGTAATGATAATCGAATGAAATATGAATTTGCAAATAAATTGACAAAGAAAGATAATGAAATAAAAATAGTGGTACTCCCGAGTCTAATGAACGAAAACACAAGAAAATTAAAATATTCTAATGGCAGAATAAAAAAAGTAAAGTAATAAATATGCAAAATTAGTAATAAAAATAAAATTAAGTCAATAAATAATTTTAGTCGAATAATAAAACTGCAATAAAAATGATATATAAAATTTTGAGTATAAAAGTGCTTGAAGAATGAAAAATAAGAATCAAAACATTAATAAAGTCACAAGCGTAATATGTATATATTAAGAAGTTATGAAAAATAAAGTATATCGTAATGAATGAATAAATGATACGAAAAACAGCAGATAAATGTAAAATAAATAATAAATGTAATGAAATAAATATAAAAAAACATGTGAATGAGGATAATAAAAATGTTTAAATAGGATATGAAAGAGGATAAACGAGGGTGAACGGGTTACGTTTTCTGTACGAGAAATAGGATTTGATTAGGCCATAGAAGTTGATTAAGTAAAGCAAAAAAGATTATTGCATGAAGGAGCAACACGCATAACATTAAAATAGAATAATATGATATAAAATAATATAAAAAACAAGTTAAATAAGAATTAGAAAGTGAGAAATATGAAAAATAAATAGCAATGCCAAAAAGATAAAAATAAATGTCATAATTTGTATATAAAAAAGCACAGAATAAGAAATAAGCCTCGTGAGTATAATAAATATGACTGAAAAAAGACAACAAACATAAAAATATTGTTCCAGAGTCTAAAAGATATGATTGATATGAAAGACATAGATAAATGAAAAGATTATCTAAATGGGACCCCCGCGTCTAATATATGTGAATTGCTATATAACTGACATAAAAAAGCTGCGAATAAAAGTAATGATAATCGAATGAAATATGAATTTGCAAATAAATTGACAAAGAAAGATAATGAAATAAAAATAGTGGTACTCCCGAGTCTAATGAACGAAAACACAAGAAAATTAAAATATTCTAATGGCAGAATAAAAAAAGTAAAGTAATAAATATGCAAAATTAGTAATAAAAATAAAATTAAGTCAATAAATAATTTTAGTCGAATAATAAAACTGCAATAAAAATGATATATAAAATTTTGAGTATAAAAGTGCTTATAAAATACTTAATTCTTTTACAAGCATACTCCTTAAAACTGAAACTCTTTCTTCTTTTCTTACTTTACTTCTTCACTTTTCTAAATACTTATTACTTCTCAAAGCATACTCCTTAAAACTGAATTTCTATCTTCTTTTATTACTTTACTTATTCACTTTTCTAAATACTTATTACTTCTCAAAGCATACTCCTTAAAACTGAATTTCTATCTTCTTTTATTACTTTACTTCTTCACTTTTCTAAATACTTATTACTTCTCAACGCATAATACTTAAAACTGAAATTTTACATTCTTTTCTTACTTTACTTCTTCACTTTTCTAAATACTCATTACTTCTAAAAGCATACTCCTTAAACTGAAATTCTATCTTCTTTTCTTACTTTACTTCTTCACTTTTCAAAATACTTATTACTTCTCAAAGCATACTCCTTAAAACTGAAATTCTATCTTCTTTTATTACTTTACTTCTTCACTTTTCTAAATACTTATTACTTCTCAAAGCATACTCCTTAAAACTGAAACTCTATCTTCTTTTCTTACTTTACTTCTTCACTTTTCTAAATACTCATTACTTCTCAAAGCAAACTACTTAAAACTGAAATTTTATATTCTTTTCTTACTTTACTTCTTCACTTTTCCAAATACTTATTACTTCTCAAAGCATACTCCTTAAAACTGAAATTCTATCTTCTTTTCTTACTTTACTTCTTCACTTTTCTAAATACTTATTACTTCTCAAAGCATACTCCTTAAAACTGAAATTCTATCTTCTTTTCTTACTTTACTTCTTCACTTTTCTAAATACTTATTACTTCTCAAAGCATACTCCTTAAAACTGAAATTCTACCTTCTTTTCTTACTTTACTTCTTCACTTTTCTAAATACTTATTACTTCTCAAAGCATACTCCTTAAAACTGAAATTCTATCTTCTTTTCTTACTTTACTTCTTCACTTTTCTAAATACTTATTACTTCTCAAAGCATACTCCTTAAAACTGAAATTCTATCTTCTTTTCTTACTTTACTTCTTCACTTTTCTAAATACTTATTACTTCTCAAATCATACTCCTTAAAACTGAAATTCTATCTTCTTTTCTTACTTTACTTCTTCACTTTTCTAAATACTTATTACTTCTCAAAGCATACTCCTTAAAACTTAAATTTTACATTCTTTTCTTACTTTACTTCTTCACTTTTCTAAATACTTATTACTTCTCAAAGCATACTCCTTAAACTGAAACTCTATCTTCTTTTCTTACTTTACTTCTTCACTTTTCTAAATACTTATTACTTCTCAAAGCATACTCCTTAAACTGAAATTCTATCTTCTTTTATTACTTTACTTCTTCACTTTTCTAAATACTTACTACTTCTCAAAGCATACTCCTTAAAACTGAAATTTTACATATCTTCTTTTCTTACTTTACTTCTTCACTTTTCTAAATACTTATTACTTCTTAAAGCATACTCCTTAAACTGAAATTCTATCTTCTTTTCTTACTTTACTTATTCACTTTTCTAAATACTTCATTACTTCTAAAAGCATACTCCTTAAACTGAAACTCTATCTTCTTTTCTTACTTTACTTCTTCACTTTTCTAAATACTTATTACTTCTCAAATCATACTCCTTAAAACTGAAATTCTATCTTCTTTTCTTACTTTACTTCTTCACTTTTCTAAATACTTATTACTTCTCAAAGCATACTCCTTAAAACTGAAATTCTATCTTCTTTTCTTACTTTACTTCTTCACTTTTCTAAATACTCATTACTTCTAAAAGCATACTCCTTAAAACTGAAATTCTACCTTCTTTTCTTACTTTACTTCTTCACTTTTCAAAATACTTATTACTTCTCAAAGCATACTCCTTATAACTGAAATTCTATCTTCTTTTCTTACTTTACTTCTTCACTTTTCTAAATACTCATTACTTCTAAAAGCATACTCCTTAAAACTGAAACTCTATCTTCTTTTCTTACTTTACTTCTTCACTTTTCTAAATACTTATTACTTCTCAAAGCATACTCCTTAAACTGAAATTCTATCTTCTTTTATTACTTTACTTCTTCACTTTTCTAAATACTTATCACTTCTCAAAGCATACTCCTTAAAACTTAAATTCTACCTTCTTTTATTACTTTACTTCTTCACTTTTCTAAATACTCATTACTTCTAAAAGCATACTACTTAAAACTGAAATTCTACCTTCTTTTCTTACTTTACTTCTTCACTTTTTAAAATTCATATTACTTCTCAAAGCATACTCCTTAAAACTGAAATTCTACCTTCTTTTCTTACTTTACTTCTTCACTTTTCTAAATACTTATTACTTCTCAAAGCATACTCCTTAAAACTGAAACTCTATCTTCTTTTCTTACTTTACTTCTTCACTTTTCTAAATAGGCTAACTTTCATCTAAAGCATACTCCTTAAAACTGAAATTCTACCTTCTTTTCTTACTTTACTTCTTCACTTTTCTAAATACTTATTACTTCTCAAAGCATACTCCTTAAACTGAAATTCTACCTTCTTTTCTTACTTTACTTCTTCACTTTTCTAAATACTTATTACTTCTCAAAGCATACTCCTTAAAACTGAAATTCTATCTTCTTTTCTTACTTTACTTCTTCACTTTTCTAAATACTTATTACTTCTCAAAGCATACTCCTTAAAACTGAAATTCTATCTTCTTTTCTTACTTTACTTCTTCACTTTTCTAAAATACTTATTACTTCTCAAAGCATACTCCTTAAAACTGAAATTCTACCTTCTTTTCTTACTTTACTTCTTCACTTTTCTAAATACTTATTACTTCTCAAAGCATACTCCTTAAAACTGAAATTTTACATTCTTTTCTTACTTTACTTCTTCACTTTTCTAAATACTCATTACTTCTCAAAGCATACTCCTTAAAACTTAAATTCTATCTTCTTTTATTACTTTACTTCTTCACTTTTCTAAATACTTATTACTTCTAAAAGCATACTACTTAAAACTGAAATTCTATCTTCTTTTCTTACTTTACTTCTTCACTTTTCTAAATACTTATTACTTCTCAAAGCATACTCCTTAAAACTGAAATTCTATCTTCTTTTCTTACTTTACTTCTTCACTTTTCTAAATACTTATTACTTCTCAAAGCATACTCCTTAAAACTGAAATTCTATCTTCTTTTCTTACTTTACTTCTTCACTTTTCCAAATTCTTATTACTTCTCAAAGCATACTCCTTAAAACTGAAACTCTATCTTCTTTTCTTACTTTACTTCTTCACTTTTCTAAATACTTATTACTTCTCAAAGCATACTCCTTAAAACTGAAATTCTATCTTCTTTTCTTACTTTACTTCTTCACTTTTCTAAAATTCATATTACTTCTCAAAGCATACTCCTTAAAACTGAAATTCTATCTTCTTTTCTTACTTTACTTCTTCACTTTTCTAAATACTTATTACTTCTCAAAGCATACTCCTTAAAACTGAAATTCTATCTTCTTTTCTTACTTTACTTCTTCACTTTTCTAAATACTTA
Source organism: Loxodes magnus (assembly GCA_946699065.1). Taxonomy (NCBI): domain Eukaryota; phylum Ciliophora; class Karyorelictea; order Loxodida; family Loxodidae; genus Loxodes; species Loxodes magnus. The sequence continues at coordinate 16,167 of CAMPDV010005364.1, forward strand.
TTACTTCTCAAAGCATACTCCTTAAAACTGAAATTCTATCTTCTTTTATTACTTTACTTCTTCACTTTTCTAAATACTTACTACTTCTCAAAGCATACTCCTTAAAACTGAAATTTTACATTCTTTTCTTACTTTACTTCTTCACTTTTCTAAATACTCATTACTTCTAAAAGCATACTCCTTAAACTGAAATTCTATCTTCTTTTATTACTTTACTTCTTCACTTTTCCAAATACTTATTACTTCTCAAAGCATACTCCTTAAACTGAAATTCTATCTTCTTTTCTTACTTTACTTCTTCACTTTTCTAAATACTTATTACTTCTCAAAGCATACTCCTTAAAACTGAAATTCTATCTTCATTTCTTACTTTACTTCTTCACTTTTCTAAATACTCATTACTTCTAAAAGCATACTCCTTAAAACTGAAACTCTATCTTCTTTTCTTACTTTACTTCTTCACTTTTCAAAATACTTATTACTTCTCAAAGCATACTCCTTATAACTGAAATTCTATCTTCTTTTCTTACTTTACTTCTTCACTTTTCTAAATACTTATTACTTCTCAAAGCATACTCCTTAAACTGAAATTCTATCTTCTTTTCTTACTTTACTTCTTCACTTTTTAAAATACTTATTACTTCTCAAAGCATACTCCTTAAAACTGAAATTCTACCTTCTTTTCTTACTTAAATTCTTCACTTTTCAAAATACTTATTACTTCTCAAAGCATACTCCTTAAAACTGAAATTCTACCTTCTTTTCTTACTTTACTTCTTCACTTTTCTAAATACTTATTACTTCTCAAAGCATACTCCTTAAAACTGAAATTCTATCTTCTTTTCTTACTTTACTTCTTCACTTTTCTAAATACTTATTACTTCTCAAAGCATACTCCTTAAAACTTAAATTTTACATTCTTTTCTTACTTTATTTCTTCACTTTTCTAAATACTCATTACTTCTAAAAGCATACTCCTTAAAACTGAAACTCTATCTTCTTTTCTTACTTTACTTCTTCACTTTTCTAAATACTTATTACTTCTCAAAGCATACTCCTTAAACTGAAATTCCATCATTCTTTTCTTACTTTAATTCTTCACTTTTCCAAATACTTATTACTTCTCAAAGCATACTCCTTAAAACTGAAACTCTATCTTCTTTTCTTACTTTACTTCTTCACTTTTCTAATCACTTATTACTTCTCAAAGCATACTCCTTAAAACTGAAACTCTATCTTCTTTTCTTACTTTACTTCTTCACTTTTCTAAATACTTATTACTTCTCAAAGCATACTCCTTAAACTGAAATTCCATCATTCTTTTCTTACTTTAATTCTTCACTTTTCTAAATACTTATTACTTCTCAAAGCATACTCCTTAAAACTGAAACTCTATCTTCTTTTCTTACTTTACTTCTTCACTTTTCTAAATACTTATTACTTCTCAAAGCATACTCCTTAAAACTGAAATTCTATCTTCTTTTCTTACTTTACTTCTTCACTTTTCTAAATACTTATTACTTCTCAAAGCATACTCCTTAAAACTGAAACTCTATCTTCTTTTCTTACTTTACTTCTTCACTTTTCTAAATACTTATTACTTCTCAAAGCATACTCCTTAAAACTGAAATTCTATCTTCTTTTCTTACTTTACTTCTTCACTTTTCAAAATACTTATTACTTCTCAAAGCATACTCCTTATAACTGAAATTCTATCTTCTTTTCTTACTTTACTTCTTCACTTTTCTAAATACTCATTACTTCTAAAAGCATACTCCTTAAAACTGAAACTCTATCTTCTTTTCTTACTTTATTTCTTCACTTTTCTAAATACTTATTACTTCTCAAAGCATACTCCTTAAACTGAAATTCTATCTTCTTTTATTACTTTACTTCTTCACTTTTCTAAATACTTATCACTTCTCAAAGCATACTCCTTAAAACTTAAATTCTACCTTCTTTTATTACTTTACTTCTTCACTTTTCTAAATACTCATTACTTCTAAAAGCATACTACTTAAAACTGAAATTCTACCTTCTTTTCTTACTTTACTTCTTCACTTTTTAAAATTCATATTACTTCTCAAAGCATACTCCTTAAAACTGAAATTCTACCTTCTTTTCTTACTTTACTTCTTCACTTTTCTAAATACTTATTACTTCTCAAAGCATACTCCTTAAAACTGAAATTCTACCTTCTTTTCTTACTTTACTTCTTCACTTTTCTAAATACTTATTACTTCTCAAAGCATACTCCTTAAACTGAAATTCTATCTTCTTTTATTACTTTACTTCTTCACTTTTCTAAATACTTATTACTTCTCAAAGCATACTCCTTAAAACTGAAATTCTATCTTCTTTTCTTACTTTACTTCTTCACTTTTCTAAATACTTATTACTTCTCAAAGCATACTCCTTAAAACTGAAATTCTATCTTCTTTTCTTACTTTACTTCTTCACTTTTTAAAATTCATATTACTTCTCAAAGCATACTCCTTAAAACTGAAATTCTACCTTCTTTTCTTACTTTACTTCTTCACTTTTCAAAATACTTATTACTTCTCAAAGCATACTCCTTATAACTGAAATTCTATCTTCTTTTCTTACTTTACTTCTTCACTTTTCTAAATACTTATTACTTCTCAAAGCATACTCCTTAAAACTGAAACTCTATCTTCTTTTCTTACTTTACTTCTTCACTTTTCTAAATACTTATTACTTCTCAAAGCATACTCCTTAAACTGAAATTCTATCTTCTTTTATTACTTTACTTCTTCACTTTTCTAAATACTTATCACTTCTCAAAGCATACTCCTTAAAACTTAAATTCTACCTTCTTTTATTACTTTACTTCTTCACTTTTCTAAATACTCATTACTTCTAAAAGCATACTACTTAAAACTGAAATTCTACCTTCTTTTCTTACTTTACTTCTTCACTTTTTAAAATTCATATTACTTCTCAAAGCATACTCCTTAAAACTGAAACTCTATCTTCTTTTCTTACTTTACTTCTTCACTTTTCTAAATACTTATTACTTCTCAAAGCATACTCCTTAAAACTGAAATTCTATCTTCTTTTCTTACTTTACTTCTTCACTTTTTAAAATTCATATTACTTCTCAAAGCATACTCCTTAAAACTGAAATTCTACCTTCTTTTCTTACTTTACTTCTTCACTTTTCTAAATACTTATTACTTCTCAAAGCATACTCCTTAAAACTGAAACTCTATCTTCTTTTCTTACTTTACTTCTTCACTTTTCTAAATACTTATTACTTCTCAAAGCATACTCCTTAAAACTGAAATTCTACCTTCTTTTATTACTTTACTTCTTCACTTTTCTAAATACTCATTACTTCTAAAAGCATACTCCTTAAAACTGAAATTCTACCTTCTTTTCTTACTTAAATTCTTCACTTTTCAAAATACTTATTACTTCTCAAAGCATACTCCTTAAAACTGAAATTCTACCTTCTTTTCTTACTTTACTTCTTCACTTTTCTAAATACTTATTACTTCTCAAAGCATACTCCTTAAAACTGAAATTCTATCTTCTTTTCTTACTTTACTTCTTCACTTTTCTAAATACTTATTACTTCTCAAAGCATACTCCTTAAAACTTAAATTTTACATTCTTTTCTTACTTTATTTCTTCACTTTTCTAAATACTCATTACTTCTAAAAGCATACTCCTTAAAACTGAAACTCTATCTTCTTTTCTTACTTTACTTCTTCACTTTTCTAAATACTTATTACTTCTCAAAGCATACTCCTTAAACTGAAATTCCATCATTCTTTTCTTACTTTAATTCTTCACTTTTCCAAATACTTATTACTTCTCAAAGCATACTCCTTAAAACTGAAACTCTATCTTCTTTTCTTACTTTACTTCTTCACTTTTCTAATCACTTATTACTTCTCAAAGCATACTCCTTAAAACTGAAATTCTATCTTCTTTTCTTACTTTACTTCTTCACTTTTCTAAATACTTATTACTTCTCAAAGCATACTCCTTAAAACTGAAATTCTATCTTCTTTTCTTACTTTACTTCTTCACTTTTTAAAATTCATATTACTTCTCAAAGCATACTCCTTAAAACTGAAATTCTACCTTCTTTTCTTACTTTACTTCTTCACTTTTCTAAATACTTATTACTTCTCAAAGCATACTCCTTAAAACTGAAATTCTATCTTCTTTTCTTACTTTACTTCTTCACTTTTCTAAATACTTATTACTTCTCAAAGCATACTCCTTAAAACTGAAATTCTACCTTCTTTTATTACTTTACTTCTTCACTTTTCTAAATACTCATTACTTCTAAAAGCATACTCCTTAAAACTGAAATTCTATCTTCTTTTCTTACTTTACTTCTTCACTTTTCTAAATACTTATTACTTCTCAAAGCATACTCCTTAAACTGAAATTCCATCATTCTTTTCTTACTTTAATTCTTCACTTTTCCAAATACTTATTACTTCTCAAAGCATACTCCTTAAAACTGAAACTCTATCTTCTTTTCTTACTTTACTTCTTCACTTTTCTAATCACTTATTACTTCTCAAAGCATACTCCTTAAAACTGAAATTCTATCTTCTTTTCTTACTTTACTTCTTCACTTTTCTAAATACTTATTACTTCTCAAAGCATACTCCTTAAAACTGAAATTCTATCTTCTTTTCTTACTTTACTTCTTCACTTTTCTAAATACTTATTACTTCTCAAAGCATACTCCTTAAAACTGAAACTCTATCTTCTTTTCTTACTTTACTTCTTCACTTTTCTAAATACTTATTACTTCTCAAAGCATACTCCTTAAAACTGAAATTCTATCTTCTTTTCTTACTTTACTTCTTCACTTTTTAAAATTCATATTACTTCTCAAAGCATACTCCTTAAAACTGAAATTCTACCTTCTTTTCTTACTTTACTTCTTCACTTTTCTAAATACTTATTACTTCTCAAAGCATACTCCTTAAAACTGAAACTCTATCTTCTTTTCTTACTTTACTTCTTCACTTTTCTAAATACTTATTACTTCTCAAAGCATACTCCTTAAAACTGAAATTCTATCTTCTTTTCTTACTTTACTTCTTCACTTTTTAAAATTCATATTACTTCTCAAAGCATACTCCTTAAAACTGAAATTCTACCTTCTTTTCTTACTTTACTTCTTCACTTTTCAAAATACTTATTACTTCTCAAAGCATACTCCTTATAACTGAAATTCTATCTTCTTTTCTTACTTTACTTCTTCACTTTTCTAAATACTCATTACTTCTAAAAGCATACTCCTTAAAACTGAAACTCTATCTTCTTTTCTTACTTTATTTCTTCACTTTTCTAAATACTTATTACTTCTCAAAGCATACTCCTTAAACTGAAATTCTATCTTCTTTTATTACTTTACTTCTTCACTTTTCTAAATACTTATCACTTCTCAAAGCATACTCCTTAAAACTTAAATTCTACCTTCTTTTATTACTTTACTTCTTCACTTTTCTAAATACTCATTACTTCTAAAAGCATACTACTTAAAACTGAAATTCTACCTTCTTTTCTTACTTTACTTCTTCACTTTTTAAAATTCATATTACTTCTCAAAGCATACTCCTTAAAACTGAAATTCTACCTTCTTTTCTTACTTTACTTCTTCACTTTTCTAAATACTTATTACTTCTCAAAGCATACTCCTTAAAACTGAAACTCTATCTTCTTTTCTTACTTTACTTCTTCACTTTTCTATAGGCTAACTTTCATCTACAAGCATATCTTGACAAACCGAATACAGATTCGTAATTATTATATTATTACTAACATTTTGGATATTCTAACTTATATTTTAATGATTGCTATTAAAACTTATCATTAGATATTCTTTTCTTACTTTACTTCTTCACTTTTCTAAATACTTATTACTTCTCAAAGCATACTCCTTAAAACTGAAACTCTATCTTCTTTTCTTACTTTACTTCTTCACTTTTCTATAGGCTAACTTTCATCTACAAGCATATCTTGACAAACCGAATACAGATTCGTAATTATTATATTATTACTAACATTTTGGATATTCTAACTTATATTTTAGTGCTTGCTACGAATACTTATCATTAGATTTCTTTTCTTACTTTACTTCTTCACTTTTCTAAATACTTATTACTTCTCAAAGCATACTCCTTAAAACTGAAACTCTATCTTCTTTTCTTACTTTACTTCTTCACTTTTCTATAGGCTAACTTTCATCTACAAGCATATCTTGACAAACCGAATACAGATTCGTAATTATTATATTATTACTAACATTTTGGATATTCTAACTTATATTTTAATGATTGCTATTAAAACTTATCATTAGATATTCTTTTCTTACTTTACTTCTTCACTTTTCTAAATACTTATTACTTCTCAAAGCATACTCCTTAAAACTGAAACTCTATCTTCTTTTCTTACTTTACTTCTTCACTTTTCTATAGGCTAACTTTCATCTACAAGCATATCTTGACAAACCGAATACAGATTCGTAATTATTATATTATTACTAACATTTTGGATATTCTAACTTATATTTTAATGATTGCTATTAAAACTTATCATTAGATATTCTTTTCTTACTTTACTTCTTCACTTTTCTAAATACTTATTACTTCTCAAAGCATACTCCTTAAAACTGAAACTCTATCTTCTTTTCTTACTTTACTTCTTCACTTTTCTATAGGCTAACTTTCATCTACAAGCATATCTTGACAAACCGAATACAGATTCGTAATTATTATATTATTACTAACATTTTGGATATTCTAACTTATATTTTAATGATTGCTATTAAAACTTATCATTAGATATTCTTTTCTTACTTTACTTCTTCACTTTTCTAAATACTTATTACTTCTCAAAGCATACTCCTTAAAACTGAAACTCTATCTTCTTTTCTTACTTTACTTCTTCACTTTTCTATAGGCTAACTTTCATCTACAAGCATATCTTGACAAACCGAATACAGATTCGTAATTATTATATTATTACTAACATTTTGGATATTCTAACTTATATTTTAGTGCTTGCTACGAATACTTATCATTAGATTTCTTTTCTTACTTTACTTCTTCACTTTTCTATAGGCTAACTTTCATCTACAAGCATATCTTGACAAACCGAATACAGATTCGTAATTATAATAATATAAATAATATTTTGGATATTCTATCTTATATTTTAATGATTGCTATTAAAACTTATCATTAGATATTCTTTTCTTACTTTACTTCTTCACTTTTCTAAATACTTATTACTTCTCAAAGCATACTCCTTAAAACTGAAACTCTATCTTCTTTTCTTACTTTACTTCTTCACTTTTCTATAGGCTAACTTTCATCTACAAGCATATCTTGACAAACCGAATACAGTTTCGTAATTATAATAATATAAATAATATTTTGGATATTCTATCTTATATTTTAATGATTGCTATTAAAACTTATCATTAGATATTCTTTTCTTACTTTACTTCTTCACTTTTCTATAGGCTAACTTTTATCTACAAGCATATCTTGACAAACCGAATACAGATTCGTAATTATTATATTATTACTAACATTTTGGATATTCTAACTTATATTTTAATGATTGCTATTAAAACTTATCATTAGATATTCTTTTCTTACTTTACTTCTTCACTTTTCTAAATACTTATTACTTCTCAAAGCATACTCCTTAAAACTGAAACTCTATCTTCTTTTCTTACTTTACTTCTTCACTTTTCTATAGGCTAACTTTCATCTACAAGCATATCTTGACAAACCGAATACAGATTCGTAATTATTATATTATTACTAACATTTTGGATATTCTATCTTATATTTTAATGATTGCTATTAAAACTTATCATTAGATATTCTTTTCTTACTTTACTTCTTCACTTTTCTATAGGCTAACTTTCATCTACAAGCATATCTTGACAAACCGAATACAGATTCGTAATTATTATATTATTACTAACATTTTGGATATTCTAACTTATATTTTAATGATTGCTATTAAAACTTATCATTAGATATTCTTTTCTTACTTTACTTCTTCACTTTTCTAAATACTTATTACTTCTCAAAGCATACTCCTTAAAACTGAAACTCTATCTTCTTTTCTTACTTTACTTCTTCACTTTTCTATAGGCTAACTTTCATCTACAAGCATATCTTGACAAACCGAATACAGATTCGTAATTATTATATTATTACTAACATTTTGGATATTCTAACTTATATTTTAGTGCTTGCTACGAATACTTATCATTAGATTTCTTTTCTTACTTTACTTCTTCACTTTTCTATAGGCTAACTTTCATCTACAAGCATATCTTGACAAACCGAATACAGATTCGTAATTATAATAATATAAATAATATTTTGGATATTCTATCTTATATTTTAATGATTGCTATTAAAACTTATCATTAGATATTCTTTTCTTACTTTACTTCTTCACTTTTCTAAATACTTATTACTTCTCAAAGCATACTCCTTAAAACTGAAACTCTATCTTCTTTTCTTACTTTACTTCTTCACTTTTCTATAGGCTAACTTTCATCTACAAGCATATCTTGACAAACCGAATACAGTTTCGTAATTATAATAATATAAATAATATTTTGGATATTCTATCTTATATTTTAATGATTGCTATTAAAACTTATCATTAGATATTCTTTTCTTACTTTACTTCTTCACTTTTCTATAGGCTAACTTTTATCTACAAGCATATCTTGACAAACCGAATACAGATTCGTAATTATAATAATATAAATAATATTTTGGATATTCTATCTTATATTTTAATGATTGCTATTAAAACTTATCATTAGATATTCTTTTCTTACTTTACTTCTTCACTTTTCTATAGGCT
>CAMPDV010005365.1:0-33987 GCA_946699065.1 Loxodes magnus
ATTAATTTAGCTATTTAGACAATATGAAAATTACCTAAGCTTAAAACCTCGATTATTATATTAAAAATATTAGGGTTGCGATAGATTATATTTCAGAGATTTATTTTTAATTGATGAATATTAAAAAATATAAATAAAAATAAATTTTTTAGAAATAAATAATACAAAATGTTTAGACTTAAAAATAGATATCTATGCTTCATAACTAAATAAATCTAAATAGGAATTTTAAAATGTTTTCTATTTAAAAAAAATATATCAAATATATCAAAATACAATCATGTTTTTGGAGAAATTTAAAAATCCTCCAAAGAAAATTCATTCAACTTATATCAAAAATCATATATTCTTCATTTTAATGAGAGATGATAGATTCTTAATTTTATAAAGAAATTTCATAATCTACAAATTTTTGCATTCGAAAGCTTATTTAAAATTATTTATAAAAATTTTAATTTTTTAGAGTAGAAAGCTTGTGAATTTTAAGAGATGTAAATTATATATGAGTAGAGATATTTTTAGATTATCAATAATAAAACAAGCGAAAATAAAATTTTAACTTAAAATTATAATAAAGATTAATAAATATTATATATTTTCTTAATTATTTTTTAATTTTTTCAACAATTGATATCACATCATATTATTAAGAGTATCATAGATAACTTTATTTAAGATTTAAGGAAGGCTACTATTTTAAAAACCATTTTACTAAATTTTACTCGCTTCATACAAAGTCATAGAAGCTTTTTATTTATCTTAATAAATTTTAAATTATCTTATTTGAATAACCTTATAAACCTAATATTCAAGGATTTAAAATAAACTAAATCATAAGATATATTAATTTTCCTAAATTAAAGGATAAACTAACTAGATTTTTTATGAATTTTATTTTAAACATGCAAATCTAGGATAAAAACTTAACTATAAAAGAAAAAAAACTTACATTGGAAAGTTATACTGATAACTTTAGAAAAATTTGATATTTGCTTATAAAAGCTAGTTAGTTAATTTTCTTTAGAATAAAATTAATTTTTACATTTGCAACTTTATTTAAATTTATTTGTATACCTTTCTATCTAAAATACCAAGATAGAACATAACTTTAATTAAATTTATTTTTAGATTATGAGTTTAGTTTAAGAAAAAATAACTTGCATAGCTACCTTTAATAAAAATGAAAGATAATAGTAACAGTAAATTATGAATTAAAAATAAGTTTTAACTTTATAATTTTTCATAAATATGATTAAAGACTTAACTTAAAATAAATGAGTATCAACTAAAATTACTAATAATAATAGTGATAAATAAAGTTAAATACTTTATGATTTTATAAATCTAGAACTATATGGAAAAATTAAATATTTATAAGAATGATTTTTTATGCTTGGAAACAAAGCAACAGAGAAAGAAATTAATTAATATTCTAATATTTCTTTACTAAATTAAAGATAGATACTTTTAGCTTTCTTACATAAAGGTAATTAATTCTATTATAAGTTAATTTTTTTAATTTAATACTTAAATTATTTTCTCAAATAGAGTTTTTGTCTCTTGTTTTGTTTAGCTCCATTTTTCGTTTATCCATATAAGTATAAGAATTATTAAGGAACTTATGAAAAGTTAAAATACTTAATTGAAATATAGTAATAAATCATAAAATAAAGCAAAATTCTCTATTCAAACGAAGCTCTTAGATAGAGGTGATTTTATTGTTTTATAACTAAATGATTTATAATTTTAATAAATCCTGAAAATATTATATTTATTTAAAAAATAACTAAAGCTATGATCTTTAGATCATGATAAGTTTGAAATTAATAAAATTTTAATAATCTCAAAATTTAAAAAGCTGATTGAAAATAAATTTTAATCCATAAGCATCTATAATTATATTAAGATATAATTAATCTTTTATTTATTATTTTTATTATAGCCTGAGTTTATAAATAATAATTAAATTAAAATTTTAGTTTTTTACTTTATGTATCAAAGCTAATTTGCTTACAAATTTGAAGAATATAAATTTATTTTCTATTAATAGATTTTAATTTATAAATTTGTAAGCAAATCTGTTTAAGTTTAATAAGTGTGTCAAAGAGATTAATTTAAAAGTTAATTAAAAAGTGCTTGAAATTATTATGAGACTTTTTCCAAAAATAGATTTCTATTTAGCTTTTCTTTTTAATTTAAATTAAAAATATTATTTAAATTTTTCTTAAAATCATAAGTGCCATTTAAGCATTAATATGATTAAATATTTTTAAATTATTTATTTAAATTTTATATTATAATTTTTATATTTATAACTTTTTTAAATCATCTTTTCGTATTTTTATGGAAAATAATTTTAAACCTTTTTCCTTTTAAGTTTTCAACTATTAATCATTATTTAGATTATTTAGATTATTTTTAATTTTTTAATTTCCTATTTTTATTAAAAAGATTATAAAAATAGCTGAGAAATTAATAAATATATAATTTAAATAATTTAATTTCGCTAATTAATAATTATTTCTTTAATTATTACTAAAATTATTATTAACTTTTATTTAAATCTTAAAATTATTTTTATCTTTTTCTTTTTACTAAAATAACCAATCTCAATTACTAAACTTATTTTAGAATAGTAATAATCGATTTTTATATTAATTTTCAATTATTCCAAATTTCTAGGGTTTTTTCTATAAAAATAATTATAATCTTCTTTTAAATATTAAAAAATAAGATAAACTTCTCCTTTTAAGTCAATTAATAAACTTTTAGTTATAAATTATTAATTTCTTAAAAAATAAATATCTAAAACTTAGTTATTTAATTTTTAGTTTTCTCTTCTTAGTTTATTGATTTTAACTTAATAAAATAAAAATAATAAATTAAAAAAAGTGTTCTTAGTAAATTTCTGTATGTTTATAATTGTTATAGAAGAGAATAGCTATTTTAAAATATAGTAATTAAATTTAATTTTTAATTAATTAATTTATAAAATTTATATTTGTTGCAAAATAATTTTAATATCTCTGTTATTTTGCCTTTAGAATATATAAAATGAATTATTTAAGTTTCTAGTATAAGATGCTCTAATGTAATAAATCTATAAATATAGTGATTATTAGTTTATTTATTTTAGTAAAGTTACTATTTTATTTATAATTATTTTATAGTTGTTTAATTTAAATTAAATTGATATTATATTTAGATAGAAGAGAGATAAATATACTAAAGATTAATGCTAATATTTAACTTTTTATTTTTTATTTACATTTTTACTCATTAATCTGGTTTATTTAAACTGATGAATATTTTATTAATAAGTCCAATATTTAAAAATTAAGATAATTGTATCTTAATTGGTTTATAGTTAAAAGAATAAATTAAAAGGCAATGTAAATTTAAAAACTTCATAATATCCATGATAGCTGCTATATTTAAATGCCTTAAGTTAATTATAAATTAGTATTACAAAATATTAAAATCTCTATTATTCTAAATAATTAACCAACAAAGTAAACACTAACTGCATTTGAATATAATTAATTTATTAGGAGATGATGCAAATATAGTTAATAATTAATTATTAATATTGCTTAATTTATAATAAATATATTAAAAAGAGGAATAAAATTATCTTTAGTTATAAGTTTAAATAATTTATTATATTCTTATGATTAAAAGTTTTATGCTGCTTGCAAACTTTTTATCTATTAAAGAGAAATAAAAAATTAAAGGAGGTATAAATTATAATAATTGAATATTCTAAATTAATTATAATATTAACTAATATTTCTTAGTTATGTAAGATCATTATCAATTAATATCATCATATAATAAATTAATAATTAAATAATAAATCTAAAAGTTAAACTAAGATGCTTTAATTGATTAAGGATCTTAACTTAAAATAAATTTAATATTAAAGTTATAAAATATTTTATAAATTTAAACAATTTTCTTTATTATATTAAGATAGTTATTCTCTGTTCATTAAGAGTCAAATTTATCTAATATCTTTATTTAATTCCCTGTTCCTATATTCTTTCTTTCATTTGCTATAATGTTCTCTTTGATTTTGGAAAATTTTAATAATAGATAGAATTCTTATACTCCCTCCTTACTTTGATAAAATTAAACTTAAGGAAAAAGTAGTGCTCATAAAGTAGTAATAAGGATATATAACTAAAGATTAAATTTATATTAATAATAATTTTAATAAATCTTTATAGCTATTTTAAGTTAGCTTAATTTAAAAAAGTAAGCATACACATGACCTTTATATATATAATTAGCTAGCATTTCAAATTTCATCATTAATAAATAAAATTATTTTAGGATATTAATACTTGTCTTTACCTAAATTTAGACTAAATTTAAAGATATTTTCTTATATCCTTTATCAATGTAAAAATATTTAAAATTGCACTAGTGAACGATTTATCATCAGATAAATTTTAAAGGATATTTAATAGCAAATAATAATTTTAAAAGCTTAGTTAGCTTCAAATAGAAGCTATTAAATAAAGATTTGTAAGTTAGTTATTTTTAAGGAATATACTTATATCATAACTTTTTATTTAAGTTTTAGCTATAATTATTATTTTTATTCATATATAGCTTCTTTCTTACTATAAAAATAAAAAACTTAATAACTAAACATGTTTGAAAGAATTTGCAAAGCATATATGAGTATATAAAGTAAGCTAAAATTAAAAAAGCATAAAGATAAACTTACTAGAATAAAGTTAAAAGATGCTTAATTATTAAATTTATTTATATTTTAACTTGCTATATTATTATTTTTCTAATTTCTTCTATCATTAACCAAATCCCTTTCCTATTTAAGCATGTTTAATAATTTATTTAAAACTAATATTTATAGGATGCTTAGATTTACATTTTAAATAAATTATAAAACTTATGAAAATCATTAATTCTTTAACTTTTATTAATTTGAGAGACTTAATAGACAATAATCAAACTTTAACTTTATTCTAAATATTCATTCATTATTTTTAGCTTTTTCCAAAAGTTTTATCTTCATAGAAATAATAAATAAAAGATTATTCAAAAGACTTTTGTAGCGTATCAACTGAATAAAATAATAATAAAATAAATTATCTATTTATTTTTAGTTTTTTATTTTTCATTTATTTATCAACAATTATATATTAATAACTTTAATTACTAGAACACACTAATAAGTAATCTTAGTAACTAGATACACTATGTTCAGCATTTTATTAGTTTTTAAGTATTTAGATCTCATTAAAATTGGAAACATTTAATTTGGTTGTGATGAATCATTATAAAAATTTGAAATAAATAATTGTTCTTTTTCTTAAATAAATAAAATGTATGCAAACTTAATTTATTTAGCAGACATAAAAATTTTAAAACTTTAGAAGATAAAATCAAAAGATGTTTGATAAAATATTACAAAATTATTTAAGCATCTATTATAATAAATTCTTTCTATATCTCTGTATAATTTTAATTATCGTTTATTTTGACTTATTCTAAAGTAATTGAGAACTTGAAACAAAATAAAATAATATTTAAAATGATTTCTCAAACTAGAAATATTTGGGTAATTAGTTCTATGTTTCTTATATTTGCTAGAATAATAAGGTATCATATATAATGAATTATTATTTGAAAGGATTTGCCTTAGCAATTTATTGATAATTTTAGTTTGTTTAACTAGTAAGATATTTTAATCTGCTTTAACTCCAGAATTAATTTGATAATTAATAGAAGTTATTTAGTGTTTCTTGTGTAATAGATTTTCCTTCATAAGTATATAAAAATTTTAATAGCACTAATAAATAAAATAGATTTAAATTCTAAGACTCTTGATATTGATCTAAAAAACTGGTAGAATGATTATCATGAAATATAAGAAAACTTAAAAATAGATTTATTTTTAAAATAAAGAATCAAGTATCTTAATTTATTATATATCTTGCAATTGTAAAAATAAGGGTTATTTTATTTTGCCTGTATTAACTCAATTATCACTATTAAAAGTAATTTATTTTATAAAATAATTTTATCTAAAAGCTTTAAAAATTTAAAATACTCATAAAGAAATTTAAGTTGTTTTTAGTGAAATTTAGGAATGAATAGTTTCTCAAATAAAAAGTTCTAAAGTTAAAATATCTTCTAATTTAATTAAATGTATGATATATAAATATAATAATTAAAGCACTAAGATAATCATTTATTTTACAATCTATCATCAATTATTTATTTTTATCTAAAAAATAAATACAAAGCATATCTCCCCTTATAAAATAAGTCTATTAAATATTAGGTAACTCTTTTTTATTTATTTTAGTAAATAAACCTAAATTTGATCTTTCTTCTTATAACTTTAATGTTTAATTAAGCTTTTAAATTTGTTTTAACTTATTTATTTAAATTTAGCATTTTATTCCAGATTATTATTTTTCTTTTAAAGTTTACTCAATCAAATCAAATTTCACTAGATTTAAAGACTTTTAAGAAAAACATAAAATATCTAAATAAAAAGAATTAAAAAATATAAAAAATATCAGTAAAGCCAATAATAAGCATTTATGCATTATAATAATATTTATTTATATATCTAAAATTTAAAATAATTGATATATTAAATAAGGGTTTTAAGGAATGCTAAAGAAAAATTAATAATTATTATTAAAATTTATTAATAACTATATTATCTTTTAATCTAGAATTATATCAATTATCTATATATTTATTTATTTCATTATTATTATTTATCTATTTTTGCTTAGAACTATAAACATTTCTTTTAATATCAACCAAAAAATTAGGCTAAGTTACTATATAAGAATAGTCAGAAACTTATAATCTTAAGAATTAAAAAATGTTTATTTAAGGTTGAATATTTCTATTATATCCATTTGCTAATAAACTTAAGAAAAAACTATTTACTTTTATATAATTTATTTTAGATCTAAAGATTTTTAAAATTATTTTAGAATATAGATAACTTTAGCAAGCTGATTTTAGAATTTAATAACTATGAAAAAGGTTATTATATTTACTTGGATTCTACGTAGAATAATATCTATATTTATAGCTTGAAGCTTTATAAAAAGCAAATACATTTTTATCCAATAAAGTTTCTAACTCAGGAAAAATATATAAATGCTTAAATTAAAAAATTATTCTTTAGAGATAGTTAAATTGTTTTATAATTATGATTTGATAAAGATACCTCTGATTTTTATAAATTAAATCAAATATAATTTCATTTTATTATTTTCTTGCTACTTAATTTAATAAAACATTTCATCTATTAGATTTTTCAATTCTTTTCACTTATATAAATAAGCAAGAAAATGAAGAAAAGCATGTTTATTTTAGTAATTATCTGTTTTCTTGTAGTTAGAAGAACTTATACTCGATTCCTCTTTGTTTTATCCATTAAATTTATGATTATGAAGAAAATATCCATTATACTTAAACAATTATTTTATCTCTTAGATTTAAAATTGTCTTTATTCTTTTCTTATTATTTAAGCATTAATAACTTTAAAATTTACCTTTAAACATTATTGCAAATTCTATTATTTAATACATCCAATGAAAACTAAAACTCTATTCTATCTTCAATAGTTTATAATCCAACTTCTTACTTAAAGATATTCTGTCTTAAAAGTTAAATTGTTCAAAAGCGTATTTGGATTTTGAATATTTTTCTTCAAAATATTTCTAATATAAATTATTGAATTAAGGACATTAAAGTAGAACTTTCTCAAATATAAAACATTATGATCATAGTTTATTTATTTGAGCATTCTTTTATATTTTAGAATGCTATCTCTATTTATTTATTTTCTTTAAGCTACTTTCACTTTAAAAAGAAAGACAAAAATTAAATCTTTAGCTAATATATTTCTATTTAATTTGCTATCTACTCAATTTGCTTTAATTTATAAGGAATATGGTTATCACTAAACATGCTTAAGGATGATAAATAAAAAATAACTAAAAATATTAGGAGAAACATAATAAATAGCTCAAAACTTAAAATACAATCATAGTTAGATTTTAAAGGAATAAGTTTAAATAATAAAGTCAGAATTAAATTCAAATTTTCTAAACTAAACAATTAAGTTTTATACACTTAAAACATTTTAATAAACATTTAGAATTCTTAAAGCTTTTAGATATATTTATCTGCAAATTTTAATTATTTCATATGATAAAAGCAAAGACTTTAAGTTTATGATTTGTTGGTTTAAATATGTTAAAAAGAATAATATAATAAGCAATATCCTCTAATTATCTATTTTTAATGATTAAGTTTATTTTTTAAGTTGATTATTTATATTTTCTTATATTTCTTTGTTTTTAAATGAAAATGTAAAGTGTTTGGACTTTAGATTTATTTTTAAAATTTTTTAATCTAATAATAGATTTTCATATTTGTTTATATCAAAAGTGCACACCTCAAGGTCTTAAAGTATATAACTTAAGATAAAATAGAAAAAATTTTCTTTTAAGATATAATAATCACAAATAATTCAGAATTGCTAAATATTTTTAAATTATATCTCCTTTAATAGATTTATAATTAAACTGAGTTATTATTCTTATTTATTCCATCAAATTTAAATTATTAATTTAGATCTTTATTTTCTTAGCAAATTTAGTTAGACTTTACTAGTTCAAATTATTAGCATCTATTAATCTAAACAGCAGATCACCCAAAACTCCTTTTCTAAATATTATGCTTCTATACTCTCCTTTTTACTTATAAATAAAATACTTTTTCTAGCTTTTCATTAATAAAAAATTGATTATTAACTTCTAAATTTACTTAAAATTTAAGTTTCCCATAAAAGAATAAGAGTTTATATACAACCTAGAATAGAGGGTAGAGTATTAATTATTTATTTAAAAGCTTTTAGATCTAATTTAAGGAAACTTAATTTAGAAAATGTTGATAAAAGTTTTATTTATTGTAATATAATTATTAACTAAAAATTAAAATCAGTATTAATATAATCTTAGTTTTCTAAATCTTTTATATAACTATTTCTTAAAATTTAGACATCATTTTATAGCATTTTCATATATCATTCCTCATTTAAGTTTTAACTATTATACGAAACATCAATATATCATCAGCAAGGTTAAAAATAGAACTATCCCATTTTATTTAACTACCTACAAAGCCATTTGCTACTAACTATTTAAAATTATTCATTTCATATATCAAGAATTTTCCTTTTTGAACCTTCAATTTCTCTTATTTCATTTACGACACCTTTTCTTCATAAAAATGCTATGTCTTCCCTTTTAATTCTATATTAATAAAGTTAATATTTGAGTAAAATAAAAGAAATTATCTAAAAATGGCTTAAAGCTATTCTCATCTTTTCAGTCAAATCAAAAATTATTTAGTATTTGTTTTTTATAATTTAGGTGGATTTTTATTTGTCAAGTTGTAATTATCATCCAAATTAATATTTTAAGCAATTTTTCTATTTAAGTATATTGCTTATATGGATGAAAGTCAAGAATCTTATTTTTATTTTGTTGAGCTTAATTCAAAAATTAATTTCAGTCTCTTAATAATAAACTTAGCTTTAATTTTTATAATTAGAGGGACTTAGTTAAACTTAAAATTTATCATGAATCAAATATAATTTTAAGTGTTTACAATTATTTAGTTTATCACTTTTTAATAAAACTTATAAAATCATTTTGCTTAACTAAGTAATAAATCCATTTTAAATTTATTAAGTGACTTATAACCTTTGCTTATGATATGAAACCTCTTCCTTGTAAAACTTATAAACTGCTATTTTTTAAATTCAAATTTCTTTGCTTAAGCTTCTTACTCAAGATAATTTGATTTTTGCTATTTTTATTATACTTTTTGCTCGGATTCTTTTATATTTTTCGTTAAAATTGAAGAATAAATGATCATGTCACTTTTTCCAGTTTTCGAATTTAAGTTCTTAATTTGCTTAAGAAAATGCTTTTCTAATTTTTTAGTTCAAGGTAAATTATTAAAATTTTATATTTTAGAAGCTATATCTTTTTCTTTATTTGCCTTTTTTTTCAATTTCATTCTTTAAACAATAATCTAGACTCTCTTTTATTATAAAACTTCTAAAAATTAATATCGAAGATCATATAATCCACTAAATGCATTGGATTTACATTTAATAATTTACTTTAATATTATTTGGAAGTATAACTCTTCAATAATAATAACTTTATTTAAGAGATATTCATTTTAATTATTTACATTTATGTATCTTGCCAGGATGCCAAATTTTAAGATGCATTTTACTTTTATTAGGTTTAAAATTTTATAAGTTTGATTTTCTATACTTTTTGAGTATTTATAAACTTCTCCTAAACTTCTTTTTAAAAGATTTTCTTTGGTATTTATAAAATTTCTTAGCATTTTCTCTGTAAATAGCTTATTAATAAATTTATTATTTATAAAATCTAATTTTTCAAATAAAGTTAATAGTTAACTAAAGATAAAGTCTAACTATTAATTTTTCTTTTATTCTTAAATTTAAATTATAAAATGTCTTTTATAAGACTCCTAGTCCTCTTAAGCTTTTACTAATTATTTTTATAGTCATATGGATATTTAATTACTCCTCTTACCTCACCTATTTCCTCTAAAAACACAACTTTAACATTTTACTTAGACAAATTTATAAATAGCGACTTTAATTATTCTTCAGATGAAATAGGCTATTCTTTTAGCTTCTATTTATAAGTCAACTTTACGTAAGAATAGTAGCTAGATATATTCAAAGTTTTAGGAGTAAATCAATCTCAATTTATTAATTTTTCAGCAGCTTCCTTTAAATAGTAAGAAACTTATGCTTGATACATGAAAATATAAATCTTAACAGACTCCCTAGAAACATTATAAGTGAGGTAGAATATGAATTCCTCTATGAATTACTTTATTACAATGTCCTATTGAATAAATAAATACTCTTAACAAATTTCCCTTAGAATTTGCTTTAGCTCAATATTTCTAAGTGCTAATTGCTAAGATTTCCAGGTTAAAAATAAATTTCTATAGGATATCTAGTTAATTTAATTTTAAAGCTACCAACTTACCCAAGCACTTGAAAAATATTCCTTTTACAACTATTCACTTCCAACCATTAACCTTAAGACTTTATACTAAACTAAGATTTCTTTTAAGATAAATGAACTAACTCTTAGTGTCTCTAATATAGTGATAAATTATGTACTGATGACTTAATAAAAAACGGACTATATGCTTGGATAGAACCAACCTTATAAAAAGAGTTTTATGAACTAACTTTAAACTGAAAGCTTTTAACTAAATCTAATATTAAAGATGAAGGGTTTGTTACCTTAGCTGAATAATTCTAGAACAATTACTATGAACTTCCTAATAAACCTTATACATTAATTTATTCCATAGATCTAAGTACCAGTACCATTAGTACTTCTAACTCTTTTATTCTAGGAATCCAAGCATCAAATACAAACTGTCAGGGACTTTTCCATATTTCTTCAGTGTTTTAAGTAAATTCAACTTATTTAACCTTTCAAGTAGATAGATTTTATAACTCCTAGATAGCAACAAAGAAAATTACATTATAAATTTAGAAACTTGAAATGATTAATAAATCTTTTAAAAAAGCCAAGCAAAAGAAAAATATTTATCCAACAATTTTGAATAATTTACTTTTAATAATCGCTTATAAGTGTGCCTTTAAGTATATCTAATTATGAATTTTTATTATCAATGTATGGTATTACATATATTAACATTATTATTTATTTCAATTATATTCTAAGCCATCCTCAGTATAAAAGGTTAGAGGTATTACATGCATATTCGATATATATTAAATTTATTAAATTTTAAAATTAATGCTGAAGATTTAGAGAAAAAACAAATAAAAACTATATTTATCTTAATATAATAAAAACTTTAAAATTTACTAGGTTAATTAAAAATGTAATAAGATGAACTAACTATTTTAAAAAGAAGTATATACATTAGCTAAAACTTAATTCTAAATTTAATTATCATTTTATTTAAGTTTTTTATTTATTTAAGGATATTATAATTATTCGTTTCTTTGCAACTCCTTCACTAACTTGATTATAATCTCAGCAATTATTAGCATACTACCTTTATTTTATTTATTGATGTGAATTCTAAAATGCTGGAGACTTAAAATCAAATAGTTTATGATATGAACAAATTAAATACAAACTTATTTTATCTAACTTGCTTAATAAAACTTTGGACTTCTGCTTTTCAGCATTCCTTCAAATAAGTTGTATTGATACCAAATCTTTTTACAATATTTTTAATTTAGTTTTAGCTCTAGCTATGATGGTAAGCTAACTATATAGATCCTTCAAATTTATTTTATCTTTAGAATAAAAAAATTAATAAAAAATTTTTATCCCTTCAAAGCTAAGGCATGAATCATTTAGATGAAGAATGTGAGCTAGGTTAATTATTTTTCTCTTATAGACCATTATTTGATGAATTGAACAATGCAAGCAAATATGCTTTGTACTATTACTTAATATTTGTTATTAGAAGGTTTTTATTATCTATAGTGATTTGTATTTTTAGAGATTTCACTATTTTATAAATAGTTCTTCTAATTTAAATAAATCTTTACTAGACCATCTATTTGATCAAACATAGACCTTTTAAAAAAAAAGTTACGTAAATTAGTTAAGCCATTATAGAGCTTTGAATCAAGTTTTGAATTTCTTTAATTTTATCTTTTATATTTGGGATCATGGACAAACTTAGTCAAGACTACTAAGTACTGCCTTCGATAGTATGGATTCTTTATATTTTCAGTTAATATATTCTTAACTTATATTGGATTCTTTTTCTTTTGCTATGCAGCAATTATGGATTTTATTCAGGAATGCAAAGAGAGAAAAAAATGAAAGCAAAAGCAGCAATAAAGCAACTTAAGAAACTTAGTTCATAGTGAACTTTCCATTCAATAATATCAATATTTAAGTACTTTAAGAGATAATTCTCAGTGTATCCAATAAAATAGCATCAATTTTATCATTAATCAACAAGAAAAATGTTATTCCAACTAAGAAGAAGAAAAGATAAGTATATTAAACTTATAGTAAAGCAAAACATAAGATGAAGTTAGTATTCCAATATAAGGAGATTAAAATTTATCTAAATTTATAAATTAAGATTCAAGAATAAAACTCAATAGATTAAAGAAAATAAAAGACTAAAAGATTTAAAACTATTATGAATCTTCTTTATGATAAAGCAAGCTAATTAGACATTTCTATTAAAGCAATATACAAATCTATAAAACGCAAAGAATTTAAACATTACAAGAGAGGATACCAAATAAATCATTAGTAAAAGATGAAGGATTTTATACTGATACATTTAAAATAAATCGAGTAGAAACATCCTTAATAGTTCAATAAGACTTAGGAGTTAAAAAGCTATTTCTTGGAAATTCTAAATAAAATAGACTAAAAACATTTTAACTTTTAGATTTAATATTATAATTTAAGCTTTATTAGTTTTTAAAATAAAAATTGACTATAAAGAGCTTATTTTATGTTAATAAATGTAATATATTTCCTTTTATTTAAAAATACACATTTAGTTGGTTTTAATACTCAATCTGATTACTCAATTAAACCTGAAAATCTCTTTCTAAGTTTATTAGGCTTTCTTCAAGGTTTTAATAGTTCTAACTAGTTTTTAAATATTTTCTTATAATTGGCAAAATTGTTTTCTTTTAATTTTGTATACAGTAGTGCTAACTACTATGAATTAATCTAATCTTCAATCTTCTATAATTATTACATTTTTGTTTATGAAAGTTTTCAATTTTATAATGACTAGATATATACCTTTTAACTCTTTATATTTTTTTCTCTCCTCAACTTATTCTTTGTTAAATAAACATTCCAATTTCATTAAAAAAATTTATCTCAATAACTAATAACTAAAGATTTCAGAATATACACCAAATAAATTTAACAGGAATAGAATAGAAGTTTATAATAGAATGTATATTGAAAGAGAAGAAATTTGTAATAAAATGAATTTATGAAAAACAATAAATAGAATCTAAAAATTTGATTTTTAAATATTTAAAAGATCATTAAAGAATTGTAATTAATGTAGTTCAACCTATTATTTAGTTAAAATTGTAAGATATTCAAGAAATGTAGAATGAAAAAATTAAAAATTATGAAGAAATATATCAAAATTATATATTAATAATGGCTTCTAATATAAAAAACGATCTTCTCACATCTTCTCACTGTTGCTTAATAATGATTACTAGATGAAGAAAAAATAATAATTTATCAAAGAGCAGACTATATATTAGCAGAAGATTTAGAGGACTTTCAATCAACTTATTCTTTTTTATAATTTTACAAAACTATAATTAATAATATTTCATCTTAAAATAGAACTTTCTTTCTAAATTGGACTTATTAATGACTTACTAGCTATTTATTTTTATATTATTTCTCCAAATTTTTTTTTATTTTTTCAATTCCAAATTATGTAAATCCTATCCACTATAACGAAGGCTAAGCTTTCAATCCAAGTTTGATCGTATTATTCCAATCAATTGACTAGATTCTCTATTTTATAAAATTGCAATTTTCTAAATTTCTTATAAATGATTATCTTTTACTATAGAATTTGAATTGTAAGTAGCATTCCATATTTTTATAAACTTACTATAACTGTTTGCATTAGTCAATCACATTGTCCAGTTTCTAGTTCACAAAGATATCATAGTTCATATAATTATTTCTAGTTCTTCCTTAGAGAAATTGTTTTTAATTTATATTGAAAAAGGCATAATCTAATTCTGATTAGCTATAATTTTTAATTTAACTAAAAATATTTTATACTTAGTCTTAGTCATTTATAAGAGAAAGCAGTAAAATAAATATCTTTTATATCTTAAATTATTAATTTTCAAATAAATTTTTATACAAGCTCTCTTATGGATAACGTAACTAATTAGTTACATTATGAAAACGAAACAAATTACAGTTAAAATTTATATAATCTGGAGCACATTGAACTATTTAGTCATCAGACTAGAAAAATGCAAGAAACTCACAATTTTTTATCCTTAAATCAAATTTTTTTTAAACTTCCACATTTCTTTGGTAAATATAAATTATAATACCAAGCTATTAAATCCTCATTATTTTTAGAATTTTAATGCTTTCTAAAGTTTAGGTTTTTTATCAATCTTATATTTTTCTCTTCATGATTCATAAAATTTATATTCAAAATTATATAAAAATCTAAAGAAACAGGAATTTAAAATAAATATTCATCATCAGATGTAACCAAAATGGTATAAATCCTATTAGGAATAGAATATCATAACCTTTTAGTATCAATTTCTATAAATTAGGGAATAATTAAAGCAAAATACTGTAAGCTGTAAACTTCATTGGAGATTGTGAGAAATATTATATAAACTAAACTAAGGATTAAACCATTAAGGATTCAGAACTAGCATGATGGATTGCAAATATATTGCAAATTACATTAAAACAACTTGAAAAATATCTTGGATCAAAGTCTAGGCCCAATTTTTACAATTATATGTAAAATAAAATATCTTATCTGGAAGAAGAAGATCAAAACTGAAATTCTAGCAGTAATAAAAGACTGAAGGAAAAGAAGATTTAATTCCATACTATATAAAGAAAAAGCAGTGGCAAGCCTAATAAAGGTTGTTCTATTTAATAAAGTTTTATTATTTTAAATAAGTATAAAATGAAAAGATTAGATATCATGTAATTATAATATAATTACTTTATAACAATTCGAATTATAAATTAATAATATAAAACTATAAATAAGTTAAACTTAATAATTGTATAATTAAAAAATAATGTTCATTTTTATTAAATTTTTATTCAAATATCTTGTAGGCTCGTTTTGTCTAATTCAAATATCTACTAGAAGTTCTTTAGAAAGTTTTCCTTTGCTATCTATATTGATTTCTTTGGCTGATTTTTGTCTTTCAACATTTCATCAAATAATTTTAGCATTTTTTGTTTAACTTAAAATTGAGATTTGCATGATTTTAAGCTTGAAAACTTTGATTTGAACAGCTTTTAATTTCTCTTAGAAATGTAATTTGAATAGATCTAGCTCTAAATTAACTGCTGAAGTTAAGTAACCTTATTTTAAAAGAGTTTTTATTTATCTTTACTTTATTTTCTTTTCTAAGCTTCTTCCTCTTGTTTTTAAATAATTATTTATTCATCTGTCAAATCTTCCTAACCTTGAATATCTATTTAAGATTTATTAAATTAAGAAAATTTAAAGAAAAAATCTCCTCTTTCAGTGAACTAAGTAGGACGGATTTGATTAGATTAATTAGACTTGTTCTGATTTACGTCAAATATATAGTTCAAAGGATAAACTTATACTGGGTAATTTTAAACCATCCTTTATTAAGCTTGCTAGATCTCTTCTTTAATTTGCTTCTATCTAAATTTCTTACATACTAATATGCATTTTTTAATGAGTTATATAGTTGTAGCAATAAAAGCATACGTTAAACTAATAAAAGTTAGAATAGTAGAAATTGCAACTACACATATTCCTGCTTATTTAAACTATTCTTAACTTATTAATAGTCTTTAATGGTTAGCTCTTTCATACATTATGAATGTAATATTTAAACTATAAATAGTGAATAGTCCTATTTCACTAACAATGCCCATTAAATTATCCTTTCAATCTTAAAATGGCTTTACTTTTATTAAGTAGCTGAGCTAAAGCAAACAAGTAAGAAGTAAAACGAATGTTTGCATTTCAGGTAAAGATCGAAATAGTATAACTACTAAAGCAATTAAAAATCTTCTTCCATAAAATAGGGAATAAAATAGTATAGCCATCAAACTTTCTTTATATTTAAACTCATCAAATAAAGTAGCATAGCTTTGATGATATTCATCCAGACTAAGAGACTATTCATTTCCTTACTTTATCATTTTCCTATATTTGAATTATTTATAAGATAAAAAAAGTTATATACCATACTGAAAATATCTATATAAATGCTTACTAATGAGAATATACCAGATATACTATTAATGATACTGTATCAATTATCAAACTTAAGATTTTTAAGTTATAGAAAAGAGGCTATCATAAATTATAATCCTGTAACTAATATCACTCGTAGGAAAGTTGAATATTTAAATCTTCTATTTCAGTTTGTAAGGAAATTAATAGGTTTACTAAATAAATAAAGTATTAAATTTAAAAAGCAAAATGACATCAATATAATGATTAAGCGTAGATTTGATGAAGCTGCATTAACTAAATAGGAGTATTCATTGTATTATAATAAATTGAGATAGTATTCTTATATTTTCTAATTATCCCTATCAGATTTAAATATTTTACTAAATCCAAAGTCATAATTAAATATATTATTTTGGTTTTCTAAGTAATATCCTTAAAGTATATCAGGCTTATCTATATTCAAAATCCCATTTATTTAAATTAGTTCCTCTGTTGCAGCTAAATGCCATACTGTAGAAATTCCTGTAGATACTCCGCTTGAAGTTAAGATATTGATAGATGAAGTAACTGCAGTAGCTGTAGTACTGATTGCTTAAGATTAACTTATTTACTAAATTGTCTATTTCTCAAAATCTGAAAGATTAAGATCATCAAGTGTATTTGGAGCTTCATTATCATCTTTCTTGGTAGTTTTTTGATTTGCCCAACAATGAATTTTATTTTCATCATCATTTAAGAATCATCCGTCCTAGCACTATATACATTATGTAACCTCACATATTTAGCATTTATAGAAGAGATCACTACAATTTGAGCAACTAGAATTCTCAGAAGTTCTTACTTATCCTTAAGGGCAAGG
The DNA here is from genome assembly GCA_946699065.1 of Loxodes magnus. Taxonomy (NCBI): domain Eukaryota; phylum Ciliophora; class Karyorelictea; order Loxodida; family Loxodidae; genus Loxodes; species Loxodes magnus. Next base: position 17,943 of record CAMPDV010005365.1, read on the forward strand.
CTCAATGCATTGTGCAGATTGACTCAAAATGTAAGTATCTTGTTGATTGATTAAATAGTAAAGTTAATATTGTTGATTTGTAGTGAAAATTTAAGAATAATCATATGTATAAATATTTAATTAGTTTATACTAAATTAGCTATTCTCTAAGCTACTTATTTTTAAATAGCTTTCTTGTTATAACTTAATAGTTTCATTTACTATAAAGTCTTTACATAATGGTCATTGCAAAGAACTAAACTATATGCAAAATCTTATATTACATTAGGATTAATTAACTATTTCAGTTTTTATAAACACTTTTGCCTAAAACTATTTTAGTCAGCATTATAAACTAAAATTTTAATTAGTTAATTATTTATCTCCAACAACTATGCTAAAATTAACTGCAAACTATTATTATTTCCACTCTATTGTAAAAGAAATATTTTTATTTCCTTCTTATATAAGTATGCATAAGTTAACTCCTGTAGAAGATTTATTCTAGAGTATAAATTCAATTATCTAAATCTTTTATAAAAACTAATCATAGTAAAATATACTAACATTTGATCCATTTATTATAATATCATTATCCTTAGAAATATTTACTCATTCATCAACATATAAACTATGCATTCCCTTATTTAGAAAGCATGTCTCATTTACTATATATAAAGGATTATCTTCTATACACTAACCTAAGCAATTTTGCTAGCACTCGGTGTAGTGAGTTCATACATCCATCAACCTTTCTAAATCTAATAGTGATTCTTAAATATATAAATTACTTATTTTTACATCAAATATCCATTTATAAAATTCTATTTCCTATCCATGTTTCACATGAGAAACTGGAGAATTCCTAAAACTTAAATTTCACTATGGTTCAGTATAGAATAAAAGTGAGTAGTTTTGTATGGAATTATAGCATTATGATCTATATGAATAAGCTCCTCAACAATAGATTAGCATGGAAGAATTAAAACTTATAAGTAAGTGATTTCATTATACTTTATCATAATAAGGATACTTAATTTCTATATCTTACTATATCAATTGTATTACTCTCTTCTCTATTTCTATTACACCACTTAAAAATGATATTGGCTTTAATTTTTCATAGCTTCATATATCAAATAGCACATAACTATCATTTTATGTTTAATTTTCTAATTTAAATCAAAAGTCTAAATTAAAAGTTGTATTCATAGATAATTTTATTGCTTCATTTGCTTACTTATAGTTTATAAATGTTTCATTTTAATATACAAGTTATTATCCAAATCTCTCTAACTATTATTTACCAATAGGATATCTATCTTTATAAAGCTCTAAGTGCTATAGCTAACTTTCCTTACAATAATAAGTGTTCTTATTATGATCTGGCTAAGCTTCAAGAACATATCCTAAAGAGCAGAAGCAGAACTATTAAATAGATGAATGGTTTATTTGTAAATAAGTTGCACTATTATTATATTAGTCACAATCAGGATAAATTACTGAATGATAAAGGAAAAGAGAATTGTAAGTAAAGTTAGATTCTTATATAAATTACAAGTAACTTTAAGAACTCTACTCAATGTTGCAATTGACAGATGAGTTAAATGATGCTTGTACAAATTTGCTGATTAAACTAGACTAAATTCTTACTTGTATTTGATATACCATGTTTGATAGCTATTTTTGTTATATTAGAATAAAATAGTAAAACTGATTATGTTCTAAGTCTAAAGCTATTGTTGATTAGTTTCCTAAGGCTTTTATCTCTTTTAACGTAACATGAAGTTAATTAGGGAATTTAGAGAATGATAGAGTGCAATATTGGTTTAGTATTGAGAAGAATTAGAATGGATAGCTATGTAGTGAATTAAAGTTGATCATAAATGCATAAGATATTGTAGTTTATGTAAATAAATCATACTCAAATAACTAAGAATCATTTCCATACCAATATTTATTTCCTTATTAGTTGTTTATTTCTTTATTAACTACATACTTATAACTATCATCACATCCTTCATCTAATTAAGGATCATCATTTATACAACTTCCCTTACAATTAAGTCAGCATGGAGTTAATAAACCTCAACAATCTATCAATTTCTCTCCTTATTCAGAAATTAAACTATATTAACTACTAAATCTGATTGCCATTATTCAAGCATCTAAACTATCAACATTAGTCTCATTTGAATATGCTATATAAAGTTAAGACTAAAGTAAATTAGAGAGAGATAGTTAAATTAATTAGTATCTAAGACATTTAGAAGGAAACTTATAACTGGGAATAGCAATAAATGGTGTCGTTAGTTTCATGGAAAGCAAATATTAACTAATGTCATTCTATTGTATTACATATACTAAATCTTGCCTTATTAGTTACATTTCATCTAGCTTGTATTTATGAAGTTTATCCAAGTAAGTATAAAGAGAATTGCTACTGATTATTGTTTATAAAGGATAGAATAAACATATTTTAGTTTTAAGTTTAATTAAACTTGATTCAAAAGTAAAATACTAAGCTTTTGGAATTTGAGAAACTCTAGAGTTATTAAGTAAGATTATTAATAATAAAAGAGCTTTAAGGCTTTTAGAAATACATTTACCTATCTTTATTTATTTAACCTATAAATACTTCATCACTTGGATACCTACATTTTTAAACAGGATACCTTTATCCTAAATCACCTGTTTAATAAGTACATCAAACATTATCCTATTAACCATATTATCTTATATAGCATACACTGCAATCACAAAGGCTATTATAATTAGGGTATATTTAATTGTACTAATTAGTAGAGTCGCATTATCACTCAAAATTCTAATTCTATTAGTTTATTTATAAATTGCGTATAGAATAACTTACTTAACTATAGCCAAACTATATAAATGACTTCTCACCATGCTTTAAACTTTATTATATTAGGACTTTAGATATTTAACATTGCAGAAACTCATTAATCATTTAAACTTCTTATAAATACTAATAAATAAGGATAGCTTGCTTAAGACTAAATAATCCATCAAAATATATTTTAGCCTAAATCTTAATAGTCAGCTACTTAAATTAGTTTAGTATCTTTAATAGTGTTATTTTCATAAAGATTTATAATAAATTAGTTGCTTTAATGCTATATTTCTATATAATATCCTTATTATGCTTATAACTAAACAACTTTATATTCTTATATCGAATAATTAACCATTCACTATCCACTTATAGCTTAGCTATCTTTATCAAATAAATCACCTTAAAAACCTTAGCTATAACCATTTATTTAATACTATATATTTCTATTTATTTACCATCAATTTCCCTTAAACAGTTCATGACCCTCATTTCTACAACTAGAGACTGGACTATCAAAACTGCATATTCCATTACAAGATTATCAGCATGAAGTTTTAAAAGTTAGGTAATCATAATAAGAATCATTCATTCTTAAGTTATTATAGAATGTTAGATTCTATATTAAGCCTGAATAGTTAGCTACATTTTTTAAATTTACTTAAGATTTAACTTCTCCAACATTAAATATAGTTGAGGCATTTACCAGTTAATACAGAGGTTTTCCCTATCCATTTATTGAAAAGCATTAGGATTTAAATCAAAAGCTGGAATAGCATACTGTTGTATTATACTTTGCTTTTTAATATTTAACTTCTAGATAAATATGATGCCATTCAGCTTTGCAATAATAAGGAAAATTATATCATTAGGTATTATTTCATCATACCTATAGAAAATTATAGTCATTTTATATAGTTACTGATAAAAGTATTTTAGTTTAATTACTTGTATCTTCAAATGAAAAAAGAGCAACATTAGAAATATTTTTAATAAAAGGCTTAATTCAAAAATCTAGTGATCAGTCATTAATTAAATTAGAAGAAGCTAAGTAATTAGTAAGATTTACTTTTTGATTGTTTTACTCAAATAAGTTGGTGATTGGAATTTATATTCCTATTGGTTAAATAAATTAAGAAACAGGTATTATATCTTCAGTGGTTTTAATTGATTCTATACAATATTTACTTTAATTTATTACTAATTACTCAAATCCTATTTTACAAATGCAAAAACCCATTGCAGGAAATACTTGATTGTAAAATTATTTTTTAATGCATATTTTACATCTATTTATGGATGAACAACCTTTACAATCTTATATGCATCTTGGACATTTATTTCCTAATTATGACTCATAGCATTATATGCAATTAATGTTAGCGTAAAAATTAGAAGGACATTCTTTAACACATTATTTTGTGTTATAATAAAAGCCTGCTTAACACAATATTGCACTATTTGCTTAAATTCCATCACATCAAATCTAAATTATATTAGCAAGGATAGCAAAAAGGCTAATTTATTGAAAGTTTATTAGCTAATACAAAACCGTTTTTTACATGTCTTATCGCAGGTAGTCTTTTAGTCAAAATGTTTACTACATGTTAGCGTTTATTATTAATTGCATCCTTCTTACAGTAATATAATTACAACTTCCTGATTGACAAATTTCCGAACAGCGAGTTTTAAAATATTAGCTATATCAATTCAGTAAATCTTAAATATTAGATAACCCAATAATTCTTGGAAATAGCTTCATATCTAAGAGTGGTATTTAATCTACTTAGTTTCAAGTTATTTTAAAATTAGTAGAATTTATTTAAATTCCTCCACTAAAAGGAGTGCAACTATATTTTATACCAGAACTAAATGTATAAAATAAGGTAGTGGTTAGCTTCATTTAGCTATAGTATGGTATCTTCATAGATAAGTTTTAATAGGACTTTAATGATAAGAAAGTAGAACTAGATAAACTTAGTTTTATATATAGTTAGTACTGATATTGATCTAACAATTACTATCATCTTAGAATATTAGTTAGTTAGTGTCTATAGTAAATTTAAATAGATTCTTATTTTGAGAGTTTGTAACTGTAAAGTAATTTAAATTAAGCCAGTCTTAGTTACTTATATACAAATAATAAAGTTAAAACATCATCAGGAGTTTAAATATCTCTTAATCTATTTTAATCAAAAGCTTCATTTATTTAAATATAATCAGGATCCGTCAATTACAGATATTCTAATTAATCATACCAACAGTCATTTAATCCAGGACCAATACACTAGTTATAGCAAGATGGATGACAAATTTCATGATAATTGGTAAAAATATAATCAGCTTCATTCTATGATAAGGCTATATAAGGAAAAAACTTAATCTTGTAATAAGTTCCTTTAAACTTTTTTTTATAAGTATATCAGGAATTAATCTAAAATTATACATATTAGGATAGTATTGACTTAATATTATCAGTAAGAGTACAAATGGCAGAGCTTTATTTTCAAGATTTTAAAATTAAATGAGCTTAGCTAGAAGTATAATTCTTAATTAGTGCTATATGTAAGTATCCTTAGTTATAAATACTTTATTAATTTCATTATTAAACTCCATTTCTATAAATTCCATTTAAGTATTTCGCTTCTAGAAAATAATTATCTTATTTATTTCAGATGCTGAAAATACCAGTTTCTTCATTTTAAAAATAAATATCTCAATGAATTGTAAATAAAATGGATCATTAATTCCAATCAGAAACTCAGTCAAAATTTCCAAAAGAGCTATTCGAACCTAAAATTACATAATCACCTTCCAATTAAAATGTAATTTCTTCAATTAGTAAAAAGTATAAATATTATTATTCTTCTCTATAGCACTAAGCTTATCCTCCAAATTTTATTTTTAAAGTTTCACAGTCAGTTAAGGTTTCATTTTGTATAATATCTTATAAGTTATTATAGTTATATCCTATATGTGGATAATATTTTACTATATTATACTTTAAGTTCCATTTATTAAAAACTAGTTAAACCAGATGGAGTACCTCCTATGTATATTCTAGAATCTCCTTAGTCTAAAGTACAAAATGAGTTATTGGTAAACTCTTAGAAATCACAAATTATGTTAGTATTTTATGATTTAATACAGAATATATCTTCATACCCACCTATATATTCTCTTATGCTATGACCTAGTAAATATTTTCCACTCTTTTCTAATGTAATTTTCTTTGTTGTTTTCTAGGAGTTATAAAATCTATCTACTTGAAAGGTATAAATAAGTTGTATTTACTTGAAACACTGAAGAAATATGAAAAAGTCCCTGACAGTTAGTGCTTGATGCTTGGATTCCTAGAATAAAAGAGTTAGAAGTACTAATGGTACTGGTAGTTAGATCTATGGAATAAATTAATGTATAAGGTTTATTAGGAAGTTCATAGTAATTGTTCTAGAATTATTCAGCTAAGGTAACAAACCCTTCATCTTTAATATTAGATTTAGTTAAAAGCTTTCAGTTTAAAGTTAGTTCATAAAACTCTTTTTATAAGGTTGGTTCTATCCCAAGCATATAGTCCGTTTTTTATTAAGTCATCAGTACATAATTTATCACTATATTAGAGACACTAAGAGGTTAGTTCATTTATCTTAAAAGAAATCTTAGTTTAGTATAAAGTCTTAAGGTTAATGGTTGGAAGTGAATAGTTGTAAAAAGGAATATTTTTCAAGTGCTTGGGTAAGTTTGGTAGCTTTAAAATTAAATTAACTAGATATCCTATAGAAATTTATTTTTAACCTGGAAATCTTAGCAATTAGCACTTAGAAATATTGAGCTAAAGCAAATTCTAAGGGAAATTTGTTAAGAGTATTTATTTATTCAATAGGACATTGTAATAAAGTAATTCATAGAGGAATTCATATTCTACCTCACTTATAATGTTTCTAGGGAGTCTGTTAAGATTTATATTTTCATGTATCAAGCATAAGTTTCTTATTATTTAAAGGAAGCTGCTGAAAACATAATAAATTGAGATTGATTTACTCCTAAAACTTTGAATATATCTAGCTGCTATTCTTGCGTAAAGTTGACTTATAAATAGAAGCTAAAAGAATAGCCTATTTCATCTGAAGAATAATTAAAGTCGCTATTTATAAATTTGTCTACGTAAAATGTTAAAGTTGTGTTTTTAGAGGAAATAGGTGAGGTAAGAGGAGTAATTAAATATCCATATGACTATAAAAATAATTAGTAAAAGCTTAAGAGGACTAGGAGTCTTATAAAAGACATTTTATAATTTAAATTTAAGAATAAAAGAAAATTAATAGTTAAAATTATTCTTTAGTTAACTATTAACTTTATATAAGTAGATATCCTTAAAAATTAGCATTTATTATGAAAATATTTTTAGAGGAAGTTTAAAATAAAGCAAAGGAAGAAGATTATTAAAGAAGAAAAAATTGCAGTAGCCTAATAAAAAAAGTCTTTTTAAGAGAAGTATTAATGAGATTCAGAATAGAAAACTTAAACATTTATAAGATTAAGAGAAATATTTAAATCAGAAAGTTATTGATAAGATTATCTATTATTGTAAAAAGGAAAAAAATCTCGAAATTAGATATGAATATCTAAAATATTTAAATTTAACAAAAAAATTAACTTAGGCATAAGTTGTCTGAGTTTTAAGATAATTTCATCATTACATCTTAAGATATACAACAATATAAATAATTCTAAAAGTTTTACACAAAATAGATTCTCAGGGACGAGAATTAGAACTAAATGCTCATAAGCTTTATAAAAATTGCAATAAAAAAAAAGATAGAATCATATCTTAAAAAGTAAAAGTTCCAAATCAAATGTGAAAAAAGAATGAAAAATATTGATTAAATAATTTTAAAAAAAATAAAAGGAACATTTGGATGAAATAAAGGCTTACAATTTCTTCAAAATAAATTCTCTTAAAAGATGTGATGAACGGTTAAATAAATTTTTATAAAAATCGAGGAAGAAAGTTTGAATAAAATAATTTAATTAAATTTATCACAATTCTACTACTATTAAAGAAAAAATACAGAAAAGGTTTTGCAATATGCCTCAAAATGTTTACATTAATTTTTCGATAAAATAATAAGGGAGATTGTAAGATTTGGTAGAAGCTAGAAATTCTTAAAAAATAATTTCGCTGAAAAAAATTAAAAATATTTTGAAATCATAATTTAAAACTATATCATAAAAATTCTAAATTACGTTTTCCAAATTAATGAGCTTAGTTGAATTCACTCAAAGAAAAGTTTGAAAAAATACAAGCTAACTAGAAGTAGATATTATCTTTTCACTTAAAATTAAAAATTTGACTAAATCATAAAGAATTAATATCTAAATTTCTTATTTAACTAGAATAATTATCAAAACATCCAAAGCTGCTTTGTCTAAGCAAAATATAAATCATATATACAGAGAAATTAGCTATGAGTATTTATTTAAATAACAATTTGATAATAATCATAAACAAAAGGCTTCAAACATAAAAACTAAAAAATTAAATTTTATTGTCAAGTTTGCTTGAGTCTAAAAATAAAGCAAAATTACACAATTATAAATTAATTAAGTTAGGTATTTTTATACTTATCTAAAATAATTTTTTATTCTTTGCTGTTAAAATAAATAATAGCAATTTTTTTATATATTAAGCTTAAGCAGTTCCTTTTATATGGTATTTACAAGTTGAAATGATTAATAGACTTATTTGAAAGCAAATATAATAATTATAAATTTAACTAAAATTGACTCTTGCTATAATAAAAAGGATTAATAATAATTTAGAGTTAGCCCTTTAAATAATATAATGATAAAGTATTTCTTAATTCTCATTTAAAATAATATAAATTCTAAATGATAAAGCAGATTATCTAAGTAAGTCTAAGTTTACTTAAGGTTTATCATTTAATTATTTATTTTAATATTAATGCTTGCTATATACGAGTATTCCAAATAAATCTTTTAAATCAAAAAGCTATGGATAATTTTTAAACTATTGATTTTCATGGGATTAAGAAAGAGACTCTTTAATATTTCTTAAAAATAATTTGGAGAAATAAAGAATGTATAGCTATTCTAAGCTTTATTCTATTTTAATTTTATTTTAATATAAATAGATTTAAATTATAAAACAGACAATGTTTTAGAGAGTCTTTAGTTATCATCTACAAAAATAGAATTGATAAATAATAAGCTAAAATTATATAGAATCTTTAATATTTATAAGATCTAAAGCTATGTGATATCTTTAACTAATTATAATAAAATAATAATAGCTTTAAAATTCCATGCTTTTTATATTTTAGCATAATTATATAGATACATTGAATGCAGTTTGCAAATTTAGTTTAAATAAAGTTTTTATTTCCTTATAGCACTCAATCATGCTCTTTGTTCTACTTCTTCTTGTAAATATACTTAAGAAGTTTTTATTTTCTGTTTAAGAAATTTATTTTCTTTTTTAACTTGAATATTTCTAATTTTCTCTTCAATAGTTTCTTATTAAAATTTCTACTAATTTACCAACTCTAAGAAATATTGCTCTCGATAATTCTAATTGATAGAAGTCTTATCACATAGATTTAATCTAATCTTTTCTCAAAATAACTAATTATTAGAAAATTCTTAATAGTAAAGGCAACTAAAGATACACTCGATTCGTCAAAATCTAATTCGCATAAACAAATTGCACTTGATTAGGTATCAAATTGACTCTAAATGAGTTCATAATAGAAATGATAAGAGTAAGTTCTCAATATAAATGGAAGTAATCTCCTGAATAAGGTATTTTTCAATTTAGTGCGTTATATTTAAGGTAGCACATTTTATTTATTATATGCTTTATCTATTTTTCTTTAGGCATAAGTAAGTTGCTTAGGATTTAAAGAGCTTGTTTTGTTATGAATTTGAAGGTTTAGTAAATAAAAGGTTTTCATATTAATTATAAGTATTAAACTTCATAATAAGTTTCCTATCTTATAATATATAAATAAGCATGAGAGAATGACTAATTGCCTAAAAAGTAAACTAATAACTTAAATCCTTATTATAAAAATTGATAGATCTATATTATTTATCTAAAGACCAAATGCTTTTCTGGCTAAGAAAATCTAAACTTTATTTTAATTTATGAAAGCTTTTCTTTTAAACATTTTCAAACTTTAAATGTTTTTTCTTTAAAATACAAAAAATAATAAATACAAAAGTTCATAAGCAAAGATTAAAAAAATCTAGATAGCTTATTAAAAAAATAATTGTTTAACCTCAGATTCAAATATTTAGAATAACTTAAAAAAACAAATAAATTTATTAAGAATTTAATGTAATAAACAATATTAATAAATATCTATCAAATCAATAAAAGTTTAATAGCCTTTTATTTATCTTTTATTGGCTAAAACTTTAAAATTATTTAACTTAAAAGACTCCAAATAAAATAAAAGAATACATTTTTATTTCCATATATATAAGCACTTTAATAGTTTAAAGATATATTATAATTATTATTTTTAATTATTTCAATTCTACCCATTAATAAATAATCAATTCAACTATATCAAAACTCAAATCAAACCCTATTTTCTTTATTTCAAATTATAATCATTGCTTTTTATTTAAAAAAGAGAGAAATTTTATAAAGCTTTTCTCTACCTCTTAAGAATAAAATACATGTCCCTTATAAAGTGTAATATCAATTATAAAAAAACTATCTAATGTATAAAAATTCCCTAATAACTTTAAATTATTGAAGGAAAAACTAATTTACAATAAAAAATTGGCCCTTATATCTGAGATAATTTAGTTTAGTTTGGAAATATATTTTCGCTCATATGATATAGTTATCTAAAATATTTAAAATACCTAATTTTTTAAATTAAATAACTTTAGCAGTTGAAAGTTTGATAATTTAGTGGATATATATTCTTCTTTCCTGCTTTATTTCTCTGAATTTAATTTATACTATATAAAAACTATTATAGGTTCTAAAACACATAAAATTTATCATCTAATAAAACTTAAACTTCTTTAGATAAATAAACAATTAGATATGGAAATAAGGTAAAAATATACATGCTTCATAATAAAAATATTTATTTTATTTAATAGGCATAAAGTTATCTTCAATTACATTCATTTAAATGTAGATAGGAAATAAAAAATGTATTAATGATATTTATTAAACTTTTATAAATTAATTTAGCTATTTAGACAATATGAAAATTACCTAAGCTTAAATTCTCAAGTATAAAAAATAAAATTCAATAAAAAAGCAAAAGATAGAAATATAATCACAAAAGAAGCAAAAATTTAAAATCTACATGCAAAAAATGGAAGAATTAAGAGATAAAATAATTGAAAATTATAAAATTAATAGAAATAAAAATTTACAAGAACAAATTTTCTTAAACGGCGTGCTGAATGCTAGAATTTATGTAATTTTAGGAATAAATGCAGAAAAAAGATAAAATAAAAGATTGGAAGAAATTAACCACAATCCTTTAAGTTTAGGGCATAAATAAAAGATTGATGAAAAAACTTCAAAAAAGCTAATCTCAAAAGTTATAGAATAAGTATTTCGATAAAGTGATGAGAAAGATTTTATTTTAATAGCATTAGAGATTCTTAAGAAACATTTTACTAAAAAATTAAAAGGGAATTCTTTCCATCCTTTTTAAAAAACTATTTATATCTTAATGAAAATTCTTTTAAGTTGAATTTATTCAAGTTTTTGACTTAGACAAATTAAATAAATTAAAAAGACTAAATAAATAATTAATTAAATAGGATTTGCAGTAGCTAAGGCTTATAAAAAAGTTTTAAATTAAAGACTTAAAATTAGTTTATAGTTGATTATAGCTAAATACTTATTTAATATAACAATAAAATTATATTTGACAAAGAAAATATTAAGAGTATTAATGGCTATTAAATAAATACTTTAAAATTAAATTAAAGCTTAATAATTATGAAACAATTATAAAGATAAGCTTATTTAAAAATAAGCTGAAAGAAAACCTTAAAATAAATTAGATATTATTTATTTATCAAATAAATTTAAAACAGAATATTTCTTTTATTTTTAAACATATACAAATGTGTTAATGATATTTGAATAAAAATAATAATCTGATACTTTAAGAATTGCAAAATTTACTTTTTGCTTAAAATTTAAAAAGTAAATTATTAGATAAGCTATTTAAATAAAAAAGACTATTAATAGCTAAACTCAATCTGATTTAGAGTTATAGAAAAATAGAATAGTAGAAATTAAAAGAAGCCTTTTATTATGTAAAAATGAAATATTTCATAATACTCCTTTAAACATTTATAATTTGTTAATTAAGACAAAAAGATTATACAATGAACCTTAATTTGCTTTACTAATTATGTTTTTAATAATCCACTAAATCAATAATTTTAAAATAAAAGTATTGGTTTTTTTTTTAAATTGAATTAAAACAGCATACTCTTGATAATCTTTTAAATTCTTAAGTTATAAAATTAAGAAAGAGAATAGTTAACAATTATTATTAATGTTTAGGCTTTTTCCCTTTAATTCTAATTAAACTAGTTATATCTTATTAAATTTTAATTAACAATTATTTATTTTTGAATGAGTGCAAGCTGCATAATAACTAAAGCTTTCTTAGCTATAAAATTTTATATATTAATTATAAAGTAAGCAAGTTATCACTAAAACTCACTAAATTTAAGTGGCTCTTAATTTAATAACCTATCTAATAACATTTCCAGAGTAATAAAATGAATTTATAATGAATTTTGAAGAGTAATTTTGATTAAAGGCTATGTGATGCTAAAGAATAAACAAATGCTTAATTTTATTGTATAATTTAAAATAAAATAATACATTTATTTATTAAAATATCTAATAAACCATAAACCATAAAAGGATAGCTAATTTCCTAAAAAGTTATATAGCTGCCTCTATGATTATTATAAAATTCATTATTTAAATTTTATATTCTAAGCTAAAAGCTTTATAGCTAAACTTTAATTATTTTCATTCATTAAGATTTAATTCAGCAACAGTTAAAATAATCACTTTAGATCTTTAAAGTAAAGCTATTATAAAATAAATCGAAAAGTCAAATCAAAATGATAAGAGCTTTAATAGGATTAAAGCTCTAAAAATAATTGTTGATATAAGGAAATAATTTAATTTAGATTGTAAAGTAATATAAAGCTATAATATGTATAGATAAATAATAAAATCATTTTATTTTCTTTTTGCTAGGTATAATTGTAAAGTTTTTTAACTCAATAAATCTAAAAAACTTTTATGAAATAAAATTAAATCTATAAACAGTTTGCTCTTAACACTCTTTAAATCATTTTATAAAAGTGATACTAAGAAATTTCCATTCTATCGAATAATAGATATTAATTTATTATATCTCAACTCAATTAAAAAACCAAAAATACATATAAAAAAATTTAAAAACAAAAAAATAGAAATCTTTGAAACTTAATATTTGCTTAATCTACTAGATCATTTATAAACTAAAACAAAGACTTTTAGAGAGATTTTTAATATTGATAAGGACACTATATTTGGTTTATTGATAATTATAAATAAATTATAAAAATAAATTAATAGAAAAGTCAGATGAAAATTACTAATTTGAGGAAATTTTTATATAACTTTTATTTAAAAATTATTTTAAATCATAAAGAGTGCAAAAGCTACCCAGGATTCCTCATTTTGCAATTTTAAAAATTTAAATAATTTCTGAAATAAAAAAAAAATAAAGAAAGTCAAAAATTTATATTATCACTTATTTGTTAAAAGAAAATAATTTCATAAATACATACCACATAAAAATTAAATAAAAAATAAATTAAATTTATATAATAAATAAAAAATAGATATACAACTTTAATACTAAAAATAAATAAAATTTAAATCATTTTTTAAATTAAGAAATTTATACATTAATTAAAATAGAATTATTTAATATAAAACTTTTAATCATCTATAATTTAAAACTTATAAATAATTTAATTTAAGCTGACAATACTTTCAGATTAAAAATTTAATTTTTTAAATTATAAGATAAATAATAAAATTTACTTACAACTTTTAATTTTTAGTATATCTAGAAGAATAAAAGTTTCTATAGCAAAGAAATTATAAATTATTTCAAACCTTACTAAGATTATTCTTCTATTAAAAAAATTGCTTCTATAATTTTCTCTTTCTTTAAATTAAAGAAGTATTAAATCTTAGAAAATTCTTAATCTTAACTATAAAAAAAGTAAATAAATAAATCTCAATACTTAGTAGATATAATATTCTCTTTATTTCTATAATTTTATATGCTTTAAATTTAATTTATTATTATTATTATTATTTTTTAAAAGTAAAATGGTTTTGTCATTAGTCTAAAGAGAAATTAAAAATAGCATTATTCTAATTTTTATTGCTTTTAAAAGATTTTATGGGATAGAGGTAATTTAATTTAGTTTAGCAATTTTAAAAAGCCTTAATTTTATATAATATATACTTTTAAGTTTTAAAAATGATTTATATTATAAAACTAAGAAGTTTCCTTCTTGCTTCTAAATTTATTAAATTAAATCAAATAATAATAAATTTGTATGCCTTAGTATAATGAATAACCTTTTTATATCTAAAAGCAGATTATAAAAGAATAAAATATCCTTATAGCGTTTTAATTAGCTTTTATTCTCAAAATATATAAAAGTCCATATGATTTTAAAAGAGCAACTAATAATAAAACTTATCTAAGTAATATGAGTGGATGATTGAAAATAAATAAATGTATATATATATTTAATATGCTTTAATCCTATACATTAAGGCTTTAAGAACATTTTTTCTTTAATTAAGATTTTCTTTAAAAATTCTAAAATAAACATAATTTGATAAAGATTGATTGATAACTTTATATTTTATCATATGAGACCATAAATATTTAGAAAATATTTCATTTTATTTAATTGAAATAAAGTCATAAAGACATAGCAAATTTATTATATATTAATATGATTTAATTTACATTTAAAAAATATTAAAATATAATAAGAGGTTGATAATAAATGCTTAGCTTAAGATTGATATTATCCTTTTAAAATAAGTAATTATTTATTAATTAAAATAATTTAAGGGATTTAAATAAAAAAGAGTCTAACTTAGCTTAAAAATATTAATTGGGGAATAAAACTAAACAATTTTATTTCATGTATACTTTGCATGATTAATTAAGAAATAAAGAGTCTAAACAATAGTAAAATTTTAGAAGCTTTAAAAAGCTCTGCAATTGAAACAACTTTATTAGAGAAATGGATTAGAAATAAAAAATTTTAAAATTATTAGTGAAAGATTATTAAAATCGTAATATTTGTTTAGGTAAACCTAAAAATAAAAATAAATTAAGTCATATATTCAAAATTCTAGAATTATAATTCTAAGCTATTAAATTTGATTATTATAATTATAGAAAAGTTATGGTTCTTCTTATCCTTAAAAATATACAACAGAAAATAAGTTTTATAGCTTCTAAAATAATTCTATCTAAAAAGCTTAATTGAATAAAAGGAACTTAAAATTTACCCTCAAATAAACAAAAAAACGAAAACTTCTAAAAAGAGATATTGAACTGCAATATAATATGAATATAAAATTCTAAAATAGAGTAGCTCTATTTATAAAGATAAATTAAGTTTATTAATTTATTAAATATTCATACAAATATTAAAAGAAAATCCTTATTTATGAGATTGGATTTACTTGCTTTAAATTTTAAAGTGAGAAATTGTATAATTAATATCTAAAATTTTATTTAACATTCTATTATTTATTCTAATCTAAAATAAAATTAAAAACTATTTATTTTCCACTAATAATAGATAACTATTAAATCTCAGATAAATAATTATTTTTTGGCTATGTGAGAGTTTATTTAGTGGTAATTAGACAGATTTAAAAATAAGAAAATCCTGCAAAGTTTTATGAAAGATTAAGAAATAATTTATTATAATAACTTAAAAATGATTTAGATCCAAATCTTAGATAAAATAGATGCATTGCTTTATTTAAATTAATTTTATTTGAATTTCAAATGCATCTAAGATTTAAGCAACTTTTATTTATTTTTACTTAATTCTAATGAACTTTGTCATTTCTTAAAA